>JAIUJM010000025.1:0-54914 GCA_026262225.1 Inosperma sp. D86
TGTCGCATGACGAGTCCCATTCAACCCCTGACTTTTTCCCTTGCAGAATATGTTTTCAACACTGAGGTAAGCACCTTCTCAATTCTTTCTATTCTAAGCGTTTACACTGTCGAATATGAAGGCACATCCTCTTCCCATCTTCAAGCCATCAATCAAACCTGCATATCCCAAATAACACATAGTCTATATAATAGAATATTTACCATATCTATTCGCAACTCAGATTCCCTGCTTCATAAATTGGGCCAACCCATATCATTGAAAAAAGGCCTTGCTTAAGTTAATTTTGAATGAATTGGGGGACTAGTGTTTATCATTTAGCACCTGCATCTTGTCTCACTAACCATGGTGCCCACATCAATAATTCCTACCATTGAACACTGGTGTTCAATGATAGTCCGCCGCTTAATTCTAGGTCACAGCACATATCTGATATTCTAGGTAACATAAGAAGGGGGTGATGTACTTGTCAAAAGTCTTTCTCCATAACCACTCCAATTTCCACACCCACAGATCCGAACCATCGCAATATTTAGAGAACCCTTGGATTATTATATCGTTAACCGCATCCACTGCGTCCAGCTGCTTCCAACTAAAGGGCTCATACACAAATGATCAGTGACAAACTTCAACACAGTTTGGGATCTGCGGGGAAAAATGGGTTGTTGTATTGTCCAACGGACCAGGAACCCCAAGATGTTTAAATTAATCCCACGAAAGATACATAAAATGGTCCAAGTCAGCCTGTCAAACGCAAGTCGCCTGCGAAGAATGCATTGAACAATGAAACCCGACGTGGTTTATCGTTCAGTGCATTGGACTTATCGAAAAGACGGCCCGAATGACGAAGGCTGAAAAGGAGGTCGAGATATGATAAGGGCGGCCAGAGCTGGGTGGTCATGGCAGAGAAAGAAATTCATCCCCTTCATCAATCCAAACCACATGCTCCATCCATGGTCAATGGAATGCAAGACTGCAGCAACTACAATTAATCTCCATACCTTATAAGGCCTACAATGGCAGAACCGATCATGAAATCGATGATGTGTTCAGATTGTCCCTATCAACAACTTGAACAAGTAATCCATCTGATTTAAAAGCCCTGTTTGAGATTTACACACCTTTGACTAATGAAAAATACCCAAACATGTCATCATGCTCATCGTGATAGTTTAACTCGATGGTGGTGGACGATCAAGGAAAAAGAATCGAAAAGGGGTTTCCTGATGTCGGGTCCTTGTGGTTACTTCTTCGAAATCTATAGTGTCAAGGAGGGATCTCTAGCTGATTCCTAGAGAACATGTGAGCAATAGTTAACTACTTGCAACCTGTCAAAGCAAAATGCCTTATCCAACGAAGAATGTATTAACGATGAACCGAGAAAAAAAAGGATAACATGGTTCATCGTCCAATGCATTGCTCTTGTAATAAGCCATTGCAGAATGACATGAAAAAAAGATAAATCCCATCAAGGAGAGACAAGATGTTGGTATTGACAAATGTCATGGTCAGACGCCGATGCCTTGACCTTTGCACCCTGGGTGAAAACGAAAAACAAGAGCTCCCAATAATCCGTCCCATCCACAAAGTAGCAACTCATAAGGTTAACCATGGGTAGAATTGCATGACCAAGTTGTGACCAAGTTAACCAAATGATATCCAACATTGCTCAGTGAGCAGTTTGCTCGGAGTGACATATCGCTATCACTACAAACGAAACAAAATCTTCGTGAGTTAGACACACCGTCGAGCATGAGATACATCTTGTGTGGTTTCGGTCGATGAAAGATCAGTGAATTAGTAACCCAACTTGAAATTTGGTTACTTCATCTATATTTGGATCAGACAACCGTTTATACAAAGTTGTTCTACAAGCTGTGGTGTTTCTATTAACAAATCAATATAGTAGTATATAGGATAAGAATAACCGCCTCCGTTCACTCTTGAAGAATAATATCCTCCTTCCTCGGTTTCAACCCTTTAATCTCATTCCCCTGCCCAATAATTGACCTAGCCTCATCATCCAGTACGATTCCCAACCCTTCCTCCCTCCCAATCAAACCAAAGACGTGCTCGAGCTCGACAAACCCGTCCTTATCTACATCCAACATCCTAACCAACCTCGCTCCAACCTCCTCATCAGGTCTGTGCTTAATAACTCCCAGGGCTTTCTCTAAATCCTTTACGGAGATCCTGCCTTGAGCGTCGGTGTTGATGGTATGTAAGGAGTTCCCAACGCGTGCGTCGTATTCGCAGAGTTGTCGGTCGATCTTGGAAAGCATGGTTTGGAGACGTTTGGTTAGCTGAACGGAGGGGTCTGATGTGCTAGTGCTGGCGCTGGTAGGTTGTTCGGCTTCATGTTGGTCTAATGGAGACTCCGAGGAAGTAGAGGCTTTAAGATTCTCCTCCATCAACGCACGCAACTCATCCCTCTCTTTGAGCACGCTCGATTTCGAACAGAGGATTGTTAGGGCATCTGCCAATTCATGGAGTTGTTCAGTTGTCATCCTCGCCCTTTCTTCTGGTTCAGGAGTAGCAGTTTCAGGTACGAGCTGATCAATGGTGCCAAATCAAAAACAGCTCAAAAGGAAAAGGAAAAAGGGACAAACCTCAGAATCAGGCAGCAAACTCTGAGCAAACTTGACCTCCAACTCTGCCTCTTTCTCCCTCTTCAACTTTCTCGCATCCTCTTCCTTCTGCTCTTGTTCAGCTTCATCGTCAATAAGCTCCTGCTGCTGCTGCAAAACCTCCAGCTTTTGTTTATAACTCGCCTGGTCATCTACTTCCAGTTCTGCTTCGTTAAGCTGTTTAGAACGCATATAAGTAATAATATCAAATGAACGAAACAATGGAAGACCCACTAAATTATCGGGCAGGCCTGATAGGACGCTTTCCAAACTTTTAATAACCGATGTCTTACCCTCATCCCCGTCCTCGGTGCCAACAAACTTGCCATCGAAATTAAAGGCTCTTCCAAGGACGAGCAAAACGCCAGAAACCCTAGCTTTTAAATGCAACTCAATCCAGCCTCTTAACTCATCTCTCAACCTGGCCGGTGAAACGCCTATCGTTCTAATCCCCCTACTCTGACAGGCGGCCTGTAGCTCTGAAACAGAAAGTTCATCAACACCTTCAGCATCGATGAGTTGGTCGTCTCGACGGAGATGAAGCAAACGAGAACGGATGGCACCACGAAGGAAGTTGTCTGTTCCAAAGGCGTTTAGACCCATGTAACGACACATGGAGACCAATTGTGGACGGGAGAGGTTGTCCAGGGTCAAGTCGTCGTCAAAAAGTTTGGCTACGTTGATGACGTCTTGAGACGACGGAGATTCACCTGTCGAACGGACTTTGCGGAAGAACTCTTTGAACGTTTCCGAGCCTACGATATGAGCATTTGCTTTTAGACCCGATTCGCGAAGCGTTTCTTGGAGGAATTTGGCCATGTCGAGTCGGACTCGAAGAATTTTACGTTGTTTTTCATCCTGTGAATGGAAACATGGCAAAGGCGAACTCAGACAGGAAAAATAGAACGTACTGCTGCATATTTGTCCTCGAAGGTGGAAGGCAGCATGTTAGGGAAAAGTTTTAAAGCAACAGGAAGGAGAAACTCCATAAATGGTACGATGACGAACACAGCGAAGGGAATAAGACGGAGAAGGTCTTGTGTCGTTCGTTTGAGCTAAAGCAAATACATGAACAAGGAAAAAAAAATAAATATCGAAAGTAGAATACGGCCTCACCTGCCTCCTTTCCCTCCTCGTCAACGCGTCCCCATGCAATATCTTCCATTGCAACTTTGAAGCGATGCGAACATCTGAGACGAGGAGCTTAGATCCATGCCAGTAGTGTTGTGCTTCGTGTTTGACTTTTTTCCATACCCGAGTCCGGAGAGGAGCAGGCGTAGCAGGCGGTTGCGGTTGTGTTGCGAGGGAACGAGCAAGGACAAAAGACGGAGGTAACGAGCGAGATATGAAGCGAAGCGTGGACCGTTGACGAGCAGGGAGCCATATAGACATGAGAAGAAGAACCGTATTTGTATCTGTTTATATGCATCTCACACCGGAATACAAAAAGGCGCAGAAACTGTATCTCAAGTCGACCAAGAACAGAAAACAAGTTCAAGTAGAATGGACACCGTTCAGAGCTGCAGAGAAACGATTCACAGCGAGGTTTCCACCTCTTGACCTCGGTGGTGTGCTCGATCCCAGACAAGAGCTCGAAAGTGTAGTCACTGTTGACCGTCTACCAGGTAAGCAGGAAACTGGAAGTCGATATTCTTCCCATTTAATTAGTTTCGTAGGACTTGTTATTCTACCCAACTTTCTCTCTATTCAGAAACAAAAGGATCTCATCCGTTGGTCTCTTCAGAAACATGCACGGCAACCCAACGAAACCAATTTAGATGCACATTACCTTCTCCCCTCAGACGGTCTATGGAACACTTACCTTTGCAAATATAAACGCGATCTTCTCATTCAACCCAAAGCTTCCCTAAATACCGAGCAATTACAAGTCGCAGCCCAGAGCGGTCCCCGCCAACTAGTAGAAAACACACCAGCCTCGCCAGAAATGTTTCATCTCCTCTCAACAACTCCTAAACCTCCCCCTGAACCCTCACCTACCGTTATACCCCTCCCAGTTTCCTCCATGATTTACAAGCTCCGCTGGGCGAACATAGGTTGGCATTATCATTGGGGAACGAAGCAATATGACTTTACAAAGGGAAAGATCGAGGTTGATGATATTCTTAGCCAAGTCTGTAAAAGCGCTGTGCAAAGTGTTGATTGGGGAAAGATTTTTGCAAATGGATGGGATGAGGAAGCGGGTGAAGATGGGAAGGAATGGGAAAAGTGGGATGAAACCTATGGTCGGCTGCAGTATTCTATTTTATCGATACATATAGTGAAACTTTGTCTCCACAGAACCAGATGCTGGAATCGTCAACTTTTATCAAGAAAAGGTATGTCCTACCCATCTGCCCTTCAAAGATGTACCAACACTGAACACAGGACACTCTGATGGGCCATGTTGACAAATCCGAACTCTGCAACACATCTCCTCTCGTCTCACTAAGCCTTGGTACATCAGCCATATTCCTCATCGGAGGCCTTACAAGGGATATCGAGCCCATACCTATCCTATTAAGATCAGGTGATGTACTCATTATGGCTGGTCCCAGATGTAGGAGGGCTTTTCACGGTGTTCCCAGGATTTTAGAAGGGAGTTGTCCAAACTATTTGACAGAGATAGATGGTGAGGACTGGGAGCCGTATGCGGAATATATCAAGACTACAAGGATTAATGCCAACGTTAGACAAGTCTTTCCGAAGGGATTTGATCCTGCTACGTATACCGTTCCGACTCCACCAGCAGCTCAAGATCACAATCCTTCCCCTCCTAGTTAACTGAGGGTTTTGAATAATTATGGGGGCCCTCGACGTTTATGAAATGACAGCCAAAGGAAATGTTGTACTCATAGGAATAGAGGTAATTAGATGTCAAATATAGACTGTAACTTGCGCATAGTATCACTGAGAGTCACTAAGATGGCAATAAGATCATGGTTGCTGGAAAAGGTCCTAATTAGCCCCAGAGGGGAAATCAAGTGCCTTCTGTAAATGCCTCAAAAGGTCAGCAGGTAGAGGGTTGAAAAAAAGATACGTACCGTGGTCGCCTTTGGTGAAAAAAGCAAAGTGACTCTTCGTGACAAAGGTATCTTTAGCTTCTTGAGTTGATCGCGCGTCGCCTTGCACTCCTCCTGCAAACGATTCTCCTCATTCTTCAGTTCCGCAAGCGCTTGCGGATCACCATTCATCCTCTTTGCCCCTTTCTGGATCTCCGTGAGTGCTTCCTTGTGTTTAGCAAGTAGCCTCTCTAAATCGTTACACAACGTCTTTGCCGCCTCCGTCTCAATAAAGTCTCTTTTCAGGTCCACAGTTTCTTCTTGAAAGAGAAGGGGCGAGTCGGGCTGCGCCTCCGAATCGATGGAAAGTATTTCTCCCACTATGGCCCTTGCCGATTCTTCAGTATTGAGAAAGCGAAATGTACGAGCACCCAATGCAAGCATCGGTTTCCAGAATTCGCTTGTTAGGTTGCTTTCTCTGACTTCACAGATATCAATCTCTTGAGGTTTGACTCTATCCCACATCGTGGTAACAAAGATGACTTTACGTGCGGGCTTGTCTCCGCAAAGTTTCCCGAACAAGTTCAAGTTGCGATAACTTGACCCCGCCATACGGTTGTCCATAATTCGGTGAAGATATAGCACCCCAGCCAACTTGATGTCATTTTGGTAACTTGACGATAACATATATATATATCAGGGTTGTTACAGGGATATTGACTGGACCTTACGTTGTCTTCAGCCATTCCCCGATAAGCTCCAGAACCTCAATATCGGACCTATAGGTGTCATTGAAGCCAGGAGTGTCCACTAAGACGACGTTTTGTCCTGACAGTTGAAGCCTGACCGCACGGACATCATGTGTGACAGAATCGACAGCGGTCCCTGCCCACTTTGTCGACTTGGTTACTGCACTTTGCATATTTTTGTGAAAATCGCGAAATTTTCGAACATTTGCACGTGACCTGTGCCTTGGCCAAACAATAAATTGATGGCTGCGTCTCTCCTTGCAATTTCTCTCTGCATGCATGCAGATGTACCCAATATGTTTTTTCTGTGACTATTTAGCTATTAGACTATCTTCTTATTTTTCAGAAAGATGGGCATTGGGCCAGGGGAAGTGATCTAAGTGATTCATGAAGACTCAAATCAGCGATCACATGATTCACATCTTAGGTGTACTAAATTTAGTATTCTGCCCTTGCCTGTTGAGCGGGGAAGGTTTCATAGTTCTTCATAGCAAGAGGTGTGCACATGTCATGATAAATTACATCATACACAAAAATTAGAATTATATGGTACCCAAGAGAGCCCAAGAGCCCATCCACTACAGCCATCAATTCGTTATTTGGCCAAAGGCACGTGTCACGTGCCAGTTTTTGGAAATTTTGTAATTTTCACAAAAATATGCAAAGTGCAGTAAACGGTCTATGATCTGAGAACAAAGGGATTCAATCAAAACTGAGGAAAAGTGAGTTTTGGTCCGTACATTGCTCTTTCCGGAACCTGTTGGTCCCATAACACTAAAAAATAGTCTATGATACTTCTTAAAGCAGATAAAGGGAAGTCCTACGCAATAATCCTGTCGTCAGCTTTTGCGTTTTCAGGTTTGGATATGATTGTAGTAGGGGACGGCATTCTATCAGAGCTGAATGTTCTCGAGTAAATCAAGTTGTATTTAACTGTAGAGTTGTGACACTTAAAGATACGAACACGAGGTCTGAATGTGAAGATGAGACAGCGGACAGCACAAACACGAGAAAGTGATATGGTAGAAAGGAAAGTTCGACCATTTTCCACTCTGCCACCCTGGAGGACCTATTAGTAACAAGGTTTTGTGGCTGGTTCACTACAAACATTTTGTTGCTTGGTAGACTGGGATCGGGTCTATTCGGATACATTGGCATCCATCGGTGCAGGATTTGACATTTGGCACACACGAGGCTTTATCGATTTGGTAACGAGCCAATAAGCATGCCTGGCTCCGACTTTCGGACGGTGCTTAAAGCCCTTTCGATAAGCACTTCTCACCTGATCACCATTTCCTTATTTGCGTTTATCTGCGCGGTTGCCCCATGAACGAAAAAAATCTGGAAAAAAAAGTTAGGAGAAAGCCAAGTATATAAACAACGAACGAACCCAAAAACCGTGTCCAATTAATGGCCATCGCCGCCTTTCTGAGATGCTCTGGGCTTTGAATGTGAAGTTCTTCCAAATCTTCGACGACGCTTTCCAGATCATGAAGAACCTTCGCACATTCTGCCACCAGCGCTTGCTCGGGTTCTTTTAGTTCTTGTAAATGACTTCTGATTTCTTCTAAGGTCCTTTGACGTCGTGGAATGAGACTTTGGAGTTCCTGATACAAGGCCCTTCCAGCCGCCGTTTCTTTAAGCTGTAAACCAAGGTCGTTCATCTCCCTTTGCAACAGGAGTGCTGCCTTAGAGTTTGCCTCGTTAAAAATGGGTGTTAATATTTCGAAAGCAGATTGGGGCGTCCCAGAAAAGCGCTTGATGGACGATCCACGGCTGATCATGATTCTCCAATGTCCCTCTTTGAGTTGTTCTTCGCGTGTGAGCCCTTCTTCTTCATCCAAAAGTCGATCCCACATGGTTGTTGTCAAAACAACCGTCCCAAAATGTTCTCCACAGAGTTCCTCGAAGATGTGAAGATTTTTCAACGCAGTACCACACATGCGATTGTCGGTTATACGATGAAAGTAGAGCAAACCGGTCAGACGGATTTTTTTCTGGTAACTAATAAACCTCGATGAACACTGTAGCAAAAGGTTCAAAACGGCTTAAGTACATACGTTTCATTCAGAAACGCCGAAATCATCTTCAGGATGTCGAGGTCAGACATGTTTGTATCATCGAAACCAGGAGTATCCACGAAACAGATATCGGAGTCAACAACGCCACGGTTTGAAAGCTTGATGACGGAGATTTCTTGGGTACAGGACTTCATGTCGTGCCCAATTTTAACCAGGTCCCTGCTACCTGTGGCTATTTCAATGAACTTGTTGGGAGAGTCAACCATTGCTGAATAAGACAATATCCCAACTTACAGAGCTTTTACCAGATCCCGTGGGTCCCATTATACTGTAAAATATATTCTATTCCTGAATGCTATGCATGAAGATGGTCTTACGCAACAATGTTGTCCTCTTTAGACAAATCCTCGCGGCTGATCACTTCGGCTTGACAGTCGGAAAAATTGCTGTACATGGAAGATAATGGTCGTTTTGCCTGAAATAATAGTGATGAATTACCCTTGATTCTAGGTTAGACAAGGTAAGAGAATATTACCTTAGTACTCTTACGATTTTTTCTCCACATTGTGAGCGTCGAGTAGTCAGAGAAACGCGTTGTAATGGCCTGACAGGAACTACGTGCATATCCAGAGTCAATTTGCCATGAGGCAAATTAAATGAAAAGGCCAACCTTGCTTTGGAAAGGCTCTGTATCTTATCAATATGTCAGTGAAAAACAAGAAATACCCTCACAACAATCACACACGAGGTTGCTGGACCGGGATAACTATCGGAAGATGAGAGTAAGGTCAAAGAATGGAGATGATCGAGGCCTTGATACATATAATACCCGTTATGGAAACACTGAATCTTGATAACCAACTTACAGTACGAGTAGCCAATACTAGTCAGTCTAGTTAGGGGAGACGATGATTCAAGGACCCTCATTCACAGCAAGTTTGCAACGATTGATCTGGGTCAAACTACTTCTGTTTGTGAGTGAACTCAAGAGCATCCTCATCTAAGTATCTCGAAGGTCCTAGATCCTAGATCACAGAGACCTCATCTTCGTCGAAAATATTATTATAACATGAAATAGGTAATAGAAATTTCTAGACACAGATGAACAATACCCTACATAATCACACAACAGCCACCGTTTTTGCGTTGCGTCTTCTGTCCTTGCACTTTAGGGTTCTTCTGTCCCTGTTTCGGCTGGCGTTTTGAGATTGGCTCAGGCAAAAGAGATGAAAGTACGTCCAATGCGGATTGTCGCGTACAAAGAAAGCGTCGAATCGCCATCCCTTGATTGATCCAAGGAGAAAAGATTTCTTTCTCTCGGTCTTGTCCAAGTTTCTCGTCTATCCGGTCCCACATTGTCGTTATTACAACGACCTTGTGAAAATCCTTTCCAACGAGTTCTTGAATATGATTCAAGTCTTTTAACACCCTTTGATCTGTTAGGGGATAGAAGTAGAATAACCCTGCCATCTGGATCCGTCTCTTGTAACTATTTCTATCAGTACAGGAACCATAAGATGGTATTCTTCACGTACATGTAAAGGATGAAATTAGAAATCAATCTCATGGTCTCTTCATCGGTACGGAGAGTGTTGTCTATCCCAGGCGTGTCGACAAGACAAATGGTCGAACCACCAGACAAAGAAAGCTTGTAGACCAAGATGTCTGTAGTTTTCGAGCGTAAGGCATGTCCTGCCAATCCCTCTATTCCAGTAGCCTTTTCAATAAACTTAACAGAATATCAGAGCAAAATATCAGAATCAAAGGCTTTGTTGACCCACCGTGCTTCTCCCAGATCCAGATTGACCCATTAAGCTGGGATAGGCTTCAGACATGGAAAAGGTACCTCTATGAAAGAAACACTACATTACAACAACATCCTTTCGAGTTAGATTCTTGATTTGTATTCGTTTCGCAGAAACCGGCAAGCCCGTGTTCGACTGCACAAATAGCAAGAATTGATCAGTGTAAGCCACGAACACAAATATTGGTAAAGACACACAGGGCCTGCTTGCATGTTCCGTGGATCTTGTTCAGATGGTTCACAGAATTGATTGGAATTAGAGTAGGTGTCGAGGACTTATTTAATGGTGTCATCCAGGTGGCTGCTTGTTTCTCAACGTGTCTGTGGCCTGTTTGCATGCGACCGGCAACTCCCTCTGACATAATGGGCTTCCTAAGCTCGTGATCTGAGCAGCCCATTTTTGCAGTAGTTTGAGTAGTCTCTAGACCGCTCTGGCGACAGGCCTATATTTATCTTGAACACTTAGGGCAAGGCATTTCGCGTCTATGCTGGCCCTACTAAGACGGCTCCTTGTGAGCATTCATTTGCCATTTGCCAGTTTATCTTGCTGATGGCTGATCATCACAGGTTGCTACAGTACTTCATCCTTATTTTGTCTTCTGAGAGCAAAAGAAAGGAAGTTCCTCGACTTATTTTTTATAAGCAAGAAACCGTTTTACCCGGCGGCATGGAAGGCACATCACTTATTTTCCGACTCCAATAATTCAGACATTTCCAATTGTTTTCCTACTCTTGAGCCTGGAATTTGATATCCGAAGCAAGTCCTGAATGAGGTGATGCAGTGTTTCGTGGCTTGAACGAGCATAAGATTGTAAAAAGTTTAGCAATTACTATATCTGGTCCAAACATCGATCAACTGTATAGTTGCTCTCCCACGCCCATCTTCAGCACTCGACACCTTTGTCAAGGGGGAAAACGATTAAACTCTAGTATGGAAAACGACGCAGTAAGTCCTAAGTAAACATCTCTTGTTCTGGTATTAAAGAAGGAGATATAGGGTGTTCTTGTAGATCTCTATGTTCCCCGCAAGTGCGCGGCAACCAGTGAGCTAGTTCCATTCAGGTCTAATTCCTGTTTTTCTTAATGTCATGTCCTTGAAATTAGATCGATTAATTACCTCTAAAGACCATGCCTCAGTTCAAATTAGCATCGTCGATGTCGATGCCAATGGACGCGCACTGCCTTCATCGACAACATTCGCTTTGTGCGGTCAGGTGAGATCGCAGGGGGAGAGCGATGACGCAATTAATAGGTTGGCGACGAAAGCTGGGCGTACGTGTTGCGCTTCCCTTCCTTCTGTTGAACTACTTGACTTAGATTTTTTGTTTGACTGAACAGTGCTCCGAAATGTGTGGTCGTACGCAAAGTGAAAAATTTGGTGTTAGATTACGCAGGGTTCATCAGCATGGTGTATGCACCTTTTGTTTCTATTAATCTTCTATATTTCCTATCGATCCCTTACCTTTTTCCTGTCCTTGGAACTTGAATGTGTCAATTGTATTTGAATCACGTGATGTTCCATATTCGCAGCAGCGCAGCCTGTTCTGAATCATCTTAAAGCATGTATTAACTGTTTGCAAATGGTCACCAGCTACCATTATCGACCTCCATCTGTAGACAGTACTCTATCGACAACTTCGGTAAGTCTATCTCCTACGCCTGGTCTAGGAACCGCTCTATGTCGAGGCGCTAACATCCTGTCGATGTCAGTCAGAATCAATGGTTGAGATCAAGTATGTGGAACCTCCCAGACCAAACCGAGAGACGGGCACCAACACAGGAAAGGGTTCCGTCTCTAGTATAAATGAAGAAGATGAGAAATATCGGTTGATATACAGCAAGTCAAAGGTCTACGTCAACCCCACTGCCTACGCGAGGGATAACATTCCCGGCTTCGTAGCTTTGGTTAAGCGAGTACGTTCTTTGAAGTGGATGATGGTATAGTTGTGTGATTCACTCAACAGGAAGCTATTAACCCTGTTTATTTGCTCGCATGGATTCCGGAGTCATTGTTGAATGAGAGAGGAACAAAGGAGTGGGATAAGTTTGTGAAGGTGGAAGAGCAGGCGGGTGGGGATGTCTCGGAGGATGATGACTGTGTGTTTGCCTTTCTTATGTCTCTTATGTTTTATGCTTATGTTGGTCCAAGATATCATACTCATTGACCTTCCGAAACAAAGACCAGAGTCATATGCGTTCTCTGTGCCGCTTACTTCGATATACTCGCTCATTGTGCATCCTCCAACTCTTTCATCGTGGTGTACGGTTCTATTTAATTTAAGTTGTTTCGATACCCATTAACTCTATCTCAGATGGTTCCATCGGTATTAACCTCATCAACGGCGACACCCTCCCAACCCTCCACTTCCACGACGATGAATCCCTTTCATTCACGCTTCACAGTCCCCGCAGATCTTCCTCAGTGAACGGGAGCGTAACAGCGTACCCGCCACCTCCGACGCAGGGTACTTCTCACGTCCAAAAGCCCATAACTTCATGGGGTGGCGAAGATCTCCTATCCCGACTGCGGAACTATGCTCACCTGTTGAGGTCTACACTCCAGTCTTCGTTGTACCTTGTGGATCCATCAAGGGCAGATATGGAAGCTCATTCTACCCAGATTTTTGCAGACGACGCGGTAGACGATATACTTGCTCAATCTTCGTTTGCAAACTCTCATTCACCTGTCCCTGCTCATCGCCGACCAAGACCATTATCAGCGAACGAGCCACATATGTCATCATCATCATCATCATCGTTGCATGATCCCTATGTTCAAGGAACTTCAGTCTTACATCGCTCCTTGGGCACCTTACCTCCGTCTTCTTCACAATCCCGCATGGCCATCCTTCAATCATTCTCGAATATCACACGTGCCACCAGACATGCCGCACAAAATATTCTTTCACATCCCCTCGCGAAGCCAATTCTCCCGCACTTACCCGATCCGGTCAAGAGTCTTGTCAACGCAGACGGAAGTGTAGAATGGGGAAGCTGGGTGGAAAAGGGCGGTGTAGGCGAGTTTGAAAGTGCACGAGTGTACCTTGCCAGGTGGGCTCGGATCGTCGCTGAAGAAGGCGAAAGGGCAAGGAGGCGGGAAGCTCAGGCCTTATTGATGTCTAGTGAATCATACTCTGCGGAAGAGGAGACCTCTCCACTAGGGATATTTGAGCTCCTACGTTCGACGGCTAATTTGCCTACGCCAAAGACAACGAGGGAGCCTGGCAGACCAATTGATGAGAGGGTTTGGAAGAGTTGGTTTGATGAATTTGGTAGGCCAACGGTCACGATTCAGGAGATGAAAAAGGAGGTCTTTCGGCGGGGTATTAGTTCAAAGGCAGGCTTTCGAAAGCAGGTGTGGCCTTATTTGCTTGGGGTGTTAGAATGGGATTCGACAACTGAGGAGAGGGAAAAACTTTGGGAGCAAAAGCGGTACTTCGATTTTTTTTTGGTTTCAGGGTTCAGGCTTATACATTTGATGCAGGAAACGGTATCAAGCTATAAAAGATGAATGGTGCGGTGTACCAGAAGTATTTGACAGCCAAAAAGTATTGGAGGTGCGAAGCATGACTTACCTCCGCCTCAGAATTGTCACCATCTTTCAACAGGAGAGACATAGGATCGATGTGGATTGTCGTCGGACGGATCGGAACCAACCAATGTTCTCCGCTCCTGCACAGATTCCGACGACGGATATCGATGGTGATGATTCTGAAGAGAAGCAACATCAGAAGCATTACTCAATTATTTCGCCAACGATGAATGATATTGGGGCTCAAAGCCCTAGTAATGAGCATGTGGATAGGATGGCTGGGATATTATTGACATATAATTTTTATGAAAAGGAATTGGGTATGTTGTTCTTTTGAGCTTTGTAGAGTTCTGGCGTTGACATGTCCGTATTCGTAACAGGATATGTTCAAGGGATGTCAGACCTCTGCGCTCCTATCTATATCGTCATGGATGGAGATGAAGAGATGACGTTTTGGTGCTTCGTGGAGTTTATGAATAGGATGGCAAGTCGTTTTTTGTCTTTTGTGTTGCCTTTTGAACTTGGCAAATACCCTTCAGAAGCAAAATTTTCTCAGAGACCAGAGTGGGATGAAGAAACAGCTGTCCACGCTACAACAGCTGATAGGACTCATGGACCCAGAATTGTTTAGACATTTAGAGAAAGTGGACGGATTGAACTTGTTTTTCTGTTTCAGGTATGGCAAATTACCTTCTCTGATCTATATGGCATCAGTGATTGACTATCAACTTTGAATGCTTATTTAAACGTCAGATGGGTCCTTATTGCGTTCAAGAGGGAGTTTCCTTTCGATGATGTCCTCCGGCTTTGGGAAGTCCTTTGGACCAATTACTACACCCACAGATTCGTCCTTTTCGTTGCATTGGCAGTGCTTGAATCGCATCGCGATATGATCCTGCGTTACCTTGTTGAGTTTGATGAAATTTTGAAGGTAACCACCTTTTCTATTCTTGATTTCCATCCTCCTCTTACCTGTATCTGGCAGTACTGCAATGAGCTCAGCATGACTATCGAGCTCGATTCCACGCTTGCCCAAGCGGAAGTCCTCTTCCTCTCTTTCTCGCAGGTCGTAGCAGACATCGACCGTAGAAGACGCCAAAATGCTTCGAGAGGATCCCGTAACAGTCCCAATTTGCGAAATCGGCATACTTCAAACTCGTTTACCTCTCCTGATTTTTCTGCGTTCCAGATTTCCGATCAGCTTAGAGAGTTGCTTTCCACATAGACAAGGTGACATTATTTCAGATGAGGTTTTGTATCAACAGTATATGTACCTAAATAGCGGTAATGCGTTCGCTCTGCACTTGTTCATTGTTTTTTGCGTCTATTATCTCCTACGGAGATCATTACGGACAGTTGACTAGATCTTGTATATTTATAGTATCGTATACAAACTTTCAATTCAATAATTTCGTACTGCAAATTATTTCTGCCTTTGCAAAAACATGAACCAAAATGTCGGTCTTCGGCTAATAACCCCAGGCCTGGCTGCGCTCCATCCTAATGAGCAATTCTTTACGTACAGGACCCTGAGCAGTTATGTCTAACATCGACATCCTCACCATCCTGCGCACATACGCACAGAGGTCTCCCGAGTCTCTCCCGGCCTCCATACTATTCAAGACGTCTCCAAAGAACATCACTATCTTCGATGGATACCCAAAATCTATATTCCATTTCCTTATTCTTCCTCGTGTGAAGGAGCCAAACTTGACAATCGGGAGACTGACCAATCTTCACTCGCTGTTGACTGGGGATAAAGCTACAGCGAAAGATGTCATCGATGGATTGGCTGACGACGCGAAAGAACTGAAGAAGGAGATAGAGGATGAGATGATCAGCAAGTATGGCTTCAAGTGGGAAATCTGGGTGGGGTTCCATGGCGCTCCGTCAATGGTGTAAGTCGAGTTTAAAGTTGATCAGACCTGATAAATCGATTGAATTCATGTTTTATTTGAAACCAGGCATCTTCATTTGCATGTACTTTCTGCCGATCTATGTTCTGAGAAGATGAAGCACAAGAAGCACTATAATTCTTTCAGTCCCGCGCTTGACTTTTTCCTTCGTCTTGGCGATGTTATGTCTTGGTTTGATGCGGAGCCTTCCTTCTTTGCTACCAAGGTAAAATAGATCCAGAACCTTTCGAGTCGTTAGCTGCTTACAGCCCTCCCCCCAACAAATTGTACAGGTCCGAGAACTAAAGCGAACCACTTTTGAGCCGATATTGAAGGAGCCACTGGTTTGCTTCAGATGCAATTCCGAGATGAAGAACATGCCGGTCCTCAAGGCACACCTGCAAGAGGAATGGGACAAGCTGGAGCGCCGGGCCAAGTTGGCGGCCAGAATCAAAAGAAAGTTGCCTGAGGTCGTTGAAGTCGTTGAATCACAACCAAACCAGACAGATGAAGTCTCTGAGGAGCCCAAGGAAAAGCGTGCAAGGACTGAGGAAGCAGAGGAGACGGAGCCAAGAACTTGAAGTTGATGCGAATTATGCTTTGTTGGCACGGAATTTAAATTCAAGTCTATGCACAATTAGAAAAGAAAATTTATCAAGGCAAAAGGTTCGCTCTAGTGGATAGTAAATTCTAATGCATGGATTTTACATAGTCTTATCCGTCTATAAGGCTCCAGCTCTGTTACAGAGTTTTCTTGGTCGCCTCTTTAGATTTCTCAGATGCACGACGGATAGCCCAGGTAAACTCGTAGGTTTTGACGGCATCTGATGATGAATCACAATGAGTGAAGGGAACTAGGTTCAATGCTTGTTGTACCTTCGTAAGAACTGAGAATTTTGACAGAGCGGTCTCCGTCTTCGATATTATCTATGAAGTTGGAGATTTCAGAGAAGAAGGGGTCATCATCAGCGAATTTGATGCAGGTTTCACTGTCGTCTCCTGGTCTGCGGACATAAAGTACGGGGAGAACATATGGGTTAACCAATCTAGATAGATGTAAGACAAATTCCAAAAGACGGGGGTCTTTACTGACTTAAGGGAATATCCATCAGCGTAGATTTCAAACTCACAACTGTAGTCGTGTCCTTGAAGGGCCACAATGTGGGTCAATGTACCTACCGCTCCGCTGTCATACTTCCTGTATCAAAAAATCAAAAATCGAAATCGAAACTCTCACGCAATATGTCGATCTTTACCATGTAGCAGCAGTTACACGAGGTATACGATTCTCCGGAAGAATGGCACTCTCATCAATTGCCATTTTGGCAAGGCGACCAGCATTCTCGTACCACTCCAGTGAATGAGCCTGGACGGAAGCGATATCGACATCTCCACCGAAGTAGCGCGATAGGTCACAGAAATGTGTTCCTTGTTCAATGATTGGACCAGCGCTGGACAAAACGTATGTTGGTTCAAAGAGATACTGGCGATTTTGAAGGTTACCTCTTGGATTTGTCCCACCAGTCGAACTTAGCGATCGCTTCATAGGCACAGGCGTATCGAGCGATAGTGCTCATTACAGTGAGATTATTCTCGATAATAATTTGCTTCATAGTTTGCACGGCCTTGAGGTACCGAAGCATGTATCTGTTAATCAATGTAGTAAGCAGCTAATGGGGTGTCAATGAAAGGCTTACCCAACTGAACAGATTGTGTTGGAGCTGTTGATGGCTTTGGCGATCTCAAATCCGCCATGAACCTCCTCCTCTGTGCCAGTTGCAACAGGTTTTTCAACGAACAAGGCAATTCCTGGAAGCTCCTTCAAGATTTGCAATTCGATATCACGGCCTGGAAGGACTGATCCACGAAACATTGGAGGACTACCAATGATCACTGCACGGGGACGATCTTTGGAGGACATCTGTTGCATAAACTCGTGGAATGTTTTGAAGGTATGAGTATCTCTGTAAGCTGAGACGACAGAATTCCGTTTCTTCTCCAATGCAGATTGAGCACGATCGGGCGCAGGGTCTACAATTGCGACAACTTTGAGACGCAATCCAAGTTTACTGAATGAAGAATCAGTCAAACGATACAATTCAAAAACGTTTTGTTCACCGTTCAAGGCGCAAGGAATGGTCCCATGGTCCCTCAGGAGAACCAAACATAACGTTTCCTGCCCCGATAAGGAGGACGTTGAAATCATCGGTTCCGGGATTAGTTCTATGCATGCCTCAGAAACTGAAAGAGACAATCTAATCGTCGCTTACTTATTATCCATTCAACACACTGATGGTGGTAGGTGCTAAATACTCGGCGTAAGTATCAGGCTGATTGAAAGAAAAACACTTCGCACCCACGATGGAGATAATAAGGGACGATATAAGGATGCCCCTAGTGTTTCTGCTCCAAGTCTCAGCCTTTATCAATCATTGCAATGTCAGACAACCAAGCGCTCATTAACGCGTCCGTTGCGCGTCCAATGCATTAGAAGATCCTTGGACTCTGGATGTATATTGAAAAGCATGGGTATCTATAATGTCCTTATCGCATTGTAATTTCTTCCTAATTTTTTGGTACGTGGAGTTGTGAGGGGTATTATGAGGGTGGTTCTTCCAAAATCTTCGGTTCCTTTGCCGCAATCAGTTGAGCTCGTCGTCGCTCCATAGCATCCAATCGTTCCGCCATCGCTTTTAGTTCAGCTTGGAGCTTCTCGTTTTCTTGAGTCAACTTCATCACATTCGACGTCCTTCTGTTAACCTTTTCAGTCCTGACCGTATCCAACTATATGTCAGTCTTTCTGTTTTCTATGAAGCATGTGGCACTCACGCAACATAGGAGGAGTTCATGAACGATGAGAACTTTGAATTTTCCAGGAAGTCGGAGGAGAAGTCGCTATTGGGAATCTCTGGAAGGGCACTATTCATGGTGCTAGCAAAACTTTGACTCGGCAAGCTAGGGGTCTCATCGCTTTCCTCGTCGCTTTCCTCGTCGTATTCTTCATTGTCTTCTCCCTCGTGGGACTCTTCGGTCTCTTCCGCCTCGACTTCTCTTGCTTTAGATGACATAGCAGTGTCTTCATGTCGATGCTCTTGGTACGTGGTCGCACCTTCCGACCGGTCTAAAACTGGGGTTCTGGAGGGTCATGATCAGATCATCCCTCTGAGTCATGTCGAATTACTGTAACAGACCGAACATGTTCCATATGCTTACTGCGGTTGCGAGTTGACGTTTCGTAGGCATTCATACTCATGGTGCAGAGGAGTCGAATACAGTTTCCATGTAAACATGTCCATAGTCGGGGCGCTTTTGTTTAGATACGTCAACAAAGTCCCACAATTCATTCCGGGTTTCCATGCCGAATGCTTCAGGCCGCTCTCAATTCAATGAAACCTTGGATTGTGCCTCTAACTACAGGCCATATACTTATAACTTTTTCAATCATATTCTTCGTGCTTGGGAGTTATGCAGTATTCTTCAGTGCCCTTTTACCTTTGACAGGCATCCAGGTAAGATGTTCTGTTTTGCATATTCTTGTTCTTAAGCTGCTTCGTAGTGCCTCGATCTTCTGGCAAAGGATACTCATTACAAGTACTTCTTGCTACTGTTTATTCCAACTACATCGTACTTTGTCATTGCCAATTGGGTTGGATGGCAGTATTATCGGAATTCATAGGTAAAGCATTTTTCGTTTATCCACTGAATTCAACATCGACTTCCTCATTCACAGCATAAATGCGAGACAATAACTTAGTTAATAAATTAATCATAGAAAACATAGGTTATACATGGGCTTCAGGATCACATATTTCTTGGCCGACGTGGTTGCGCAACTCTCCTGATTGTGTCCCAAAGTCTGTCATTATTTACTGCACTGTCTACTACCGAGGCAGCCTTACCACTAGGGATGAGACTCCGTGAACGACGGTCAGGCAAGGAAGCAGTGGATCGAACTGGACTCGGTTGTCGAGTGTTTGATGAAGCATATTCAGAGTAAGTTTCTCCCTTCTCGGAGGACCGGGACATTGGAATATAAGGTGCTCGAGAGAGGGCTGGTCTTCTGAATGGCACAGGATCTGCATCTTCTGCCTGAGTGTCGTCATCCTCTGAAGAAATTGACCTTCGTCGAGGGAGAAGAGTGGCACCCAAAAAGAGGGAACGTGGTTTTAATGCTGGTACAGGTTGTCGTGAGGATGCAGGCAGACCAAGATATTTGGCACGTCTGAATAAAGTTAGAAAATCAACCCTGCGCAATAGAGAAAATAAGGCAATACTTACGCCACTGCTTTGAGAGTAGTCTTCGTCTTGTATGCTTGCATCCACTTTCCAAGGTAACAAGCTGTCGAGACAAGTCAGTCATAGAAAAACAGCTAGAGCAACACCCTTACCCAGAGTATTCTGTCTGTCCAGCTCCCGAGCCTTTTTTGCTTTCAAAGCATTTGGCATCATATCTTTCCAGACCTTGAAAAATTTCTCTTTCACATGCTTCGAATGGAACCTGACCGCAGGCAGGCACTATAAAATGGCAATTTGTCAAACTTGAAAACCTGAAGTTTTCATTCAGTGAAATAACTGACATCTGTTTTAGATTTCCACATATTGAAAGCATGCCTAAGGACATATCTTTGGTGGTCGATGATGACTTGGTATTCCTTAGTTGAGAGTCAGCTTCGTAAGAAATCAATTCCAAGATAAAGACTAACCACGGGCCTCAGTCTTTCCTCTTTGAACCTTTCTCGCCACCTCTCCCACGCCGACGTGATCAACGTTTGACGAAGCAGGGCCTCTTTACGTTTATGTGCCAGGCGCCGGTGTTCGGCGGCTCGTTTGACAGTCAACCAGCGGTAGAATGCACGACGAAGAATATCTGCGAAGAAAGATTCAGCGGGGAGTGTTTATTTGAGCGCATGGTGGCAAACCTTCCCGTTTCACCAAGATATAATTCTCTAATAAGCTAACTTCTTCAATGTGTCGACGCCTACCATTTTTCCACTTAAGCCACGCCGCCCTAAATCACGACGTGATTAACATCAGGTGGTTAAAGTATGAGAGTTAGCAAACCTCAATAAAGCTACATCAGCTTGCTGGGCAACGTCCAATTCACGCAGCTTAATCGTAATGACACGATTTGTCCAGTGCGTGAGGGCGTTACGCATAACTCTCTATGAGTTATTTATCAGCATTAATGCCACTGTTTTGACGATGAGCCGACCTTTTCAATTCGATCACATAGAAGGAGTTCACATTGTGCAAGGTATTGCACTCGTTTTGTTCTACTCTTCCAGACTGAAAAGAAACCCTCAGAGGATCGTTCAAAAATGAAAGCAAGGAGACAAACCCTCAAAGATATCCCGTAGTCTCGCAACCTCGAACTCCCTCAATTTTCGTTGTCTTTGTCTTTCTTGTACTGCAGTGACCCACCTTTTCCAGGCATTTCGCGTGGCGAAATATCTATCTGCCCAGCGAGCAACCTTCCTTGTTTGCAAAGCATTGTGAAGCTGCATACGCCAAGCCCGCAAGATTCTGGCCTGAAGGTGCGCCTCATCATAGCTAATAGCATATGCTGTTGCATTTCGATGTGTAACGAGCACTTCCATCCAGCGCTGAAATGCGGCGGCTGTAAGACGTGAATTGGTGCGATTTAAAAAGTTATTGGCCACATCTAGGGAAGAGGGATGTGTCAAGAAAAGCATATTGCACACAACACCAAAAATCTACTTGCCTAGTTGTGCCCCTTCTTTCGAAAACCGATATCTCCAATTTTGCCATGCATTTTGCAGAACTGTGGCTTCTCTAAACCTTTGCAATTTTGCACCACGCATCCGACTTCTCCAGATTCGAATAACAGCACGTAAGAGTAAATCGTCCTTCTGCCTGATATACTTATTTACACGACGGTCTAGGATCTACAATAAGGTCAGGTGCTTTGAAATTCTGAATAGGAACTTCCACCCACTCTTTTCGATGCTTGTACGGCTTTCCACCGACTAACAGCTCGACTAAGCGTATGTTGATCGCGAAACATGCCCGCAAGCTGGACTTGGGCCCTATAGCAAGCATAAGTCAAGAGAAAGATGGGGAAGAAGTTCTGTCCTACATGCGGCTTCTCCATCTATTCAATGAGGCCGCCATGATTCTGGCCTCTACCATTCGTGTCACTGCCAAATTCTTCTGCTGAAGAGCTGCATTTCGCTTCCATTGCGTCCAATAACGATGGGCAAGTTTGAATTCGGTATCTTTCGCAAAGGCACCTGCATTTTGTTCGAGGGATATTAGACGCTTGGACTTCCATTTCCAATGGGTGAGAGAACGGCAAAGTAAACCGATTTCATAGTGTCGGTGAGCTCGATGCAGCAGGAGAACGCGCTGCCATTTCATCCAGGCATCCTTCTTAATCCTGACATCGCATTTGCGTTTGATGACCTTCATCTTATTGCGCATGTCCTCTCGCCTGACAGTCAGCCTTTTCTGCTTCAACTTTGTTGTCCAGATGTCAAGCGTTCGCTTAAGCAAACGCATTGAAAACCGGGCGACCAATTTATTTTCCGCATCACGGCGAGCATTTATGCGATCTTGCCACTTCTGTAGATATAATCGCAAAAGCAACATATTCCGTGCTCCTTGGACTTGCTCATGGGTATTCTACGATATCAAATCAGGGCTCTGCAATATAAACAGGATCTATGTCCTCACCATAACCCATGTGTACCCCTGTTTCCATATGTCCCAACACCGTGACAATAAAAGATGGTTTCGATATTCATCAGCAAATTTCTCATCCTGTTCCATCTTGATATTCTTCCATGCCTCATCCAGGTTCACTGCGGGTTTCACGCGTTCCTTGGGAGCAGTGATGATCTTCTTTCTCGTAAAGAGGGAATCTGGCTGAGTCATTCCCCCTCTTTGTGACTTTGAAGAAATCGGCAAGGGTGGCGTCGGTTCAACAATTATAGACTTATATGATGGTAATATTGGTGATGAAAGGTCGCCTTCTTCAGATGTATCCGTCGATAACAGGTGTCGTGGTTTGGTTTTAAGTATCAGAGTCGAAGAGAGAAAATCTTCCTTCGCGTGAAATATGTCACTTTTCCGTTTGCCTTCCGCCTTTTCAGATCGTTTTTCAGAAGAATGCGAAGAACGCCGCTTTTGTTCAGGAAGTACGCGACATGGGATATCAAGAGGTTTTCTCTCTCGTCGATGGGTGTCGTTACCCAGGACAATGGCCTCCGTTGGCCGAGTCCTTAGGGGAGCAACCACTTCAGATTCAGTTTGTGAGGTGCCACTTGGAGAAATTGGACGTTTCTAGAGAAAGAATCAAGCCGACATTGAATGTACTTAGGCCATTGACATACTTGTGCCATCTGCAATTTCACCGCCTCCCACTTTTCGCCCCAATTCTTCCCCCTCAACGTTCCAAGCTTCAACAATTTCCCATAATAAACAACCTCTTGTGGATCTAAGCCCCGCTCTTTCAAAACATCAGAGTAGGCCTTGAATACGGCGAAAAAGGTTGTTGCAGACGGTCCTGCGCGTTCAATGACAGCATTAATAACGTCAACGTCATGGACAGTCAGATTCTGGAGCTCTGGCGCGATGAGACCTGGAATTTCGCGTGTAGAGGATGTATTAGAAGTAGTTGAGTGTAATAAGGACGCAGTTCGTTGTGGTGGAAGTTGGAACATAGCTGTATCACTTGACCGCGTTTTCGATCATCGACTGACCGTCACGGCGTTACAGCTGCGCGATTATGCAGAGAACGACTTAAAGCGACACTTTTCAAATCAAGAACTTGGAAAATTAAAAAAACCCTACTGGGCTGATCATACAAAAGAGTGAAAAAAATGTAAAGTGTCTAAATGCTACAATGTATATGGCTGCCGATCGATTCAAGTCGTACCCATGAGGTGATGCAAGTGGTGCAAGGAAACGAGACACAGTATTTAGTCAACTTCTTCAACAGAGGGACCATCGCCACCACCAGGGAAGCCACCAGGGGCACCGCCCGCGTCTGGGAAACCACCGCCTGGGAAACCTCCACCAGGGAAACCACCAGGGGCACCACCGGCAGCACCATAGAATTTTTGCATGATCGGGCTGGGCAAGAAATATATCAGTACTGGTTATCAGGAATGCAAAGTAAAGATGCACATACTTTGCGATGCCTTCGAGCTCTTTCTGCTTCGACTCATACTCCTCCTTCGAAGCTTCTTGAGAGCTATCGAGCCATGAGATGGCCTCCTTAATAGCAGCATCGAGCTTGGCCTTGTCAGCAGGGTCAAATTTATCAGCGACTTTCTCGTCAGTCAGGGTGTTGCGGAGGTTGTAAGCGTAAGACTCGAGGCCGTTCTTGGCGGTAATACGAGCGGATGCAGCTTCATCTTCTGCCTTGTATTTCTCGGCTTCCTGCACCATGCGCTCAATCTCCTCCTTGGAGAGGCGGCCTTTGTCGTTCGTGATGGTGATGCGATTTGACTTTCCGGTAGTCTTGTCAGAGGCAGAGACGTTAAGGATTCCGTTGGCGTCAATGTCAAAGGTGACTTCGATTTGCGGAACACCCCGTGGAGCCGGAGGGATGCCAGAGAGCTCGAATTTCCCAAGCAAATTGTTGTCTTTTGTGCGTGCACGTTCACCCTCGTAGACTTGAATGAGCACACCAGGTTGGTTATCGGAGTAGGTCGAGAAAATTTCGGATTTCTTGGTGGGAACGGTAGTATTACGCTTGATAAGGGCGGTCATGACACCACCAGCGGTCTCGATACCAAGGGAGAGAGGGGCAACATCGAGCAAGAGGAGATCTTGCGTCTTCTCCGAAGTGTCACCGGAGAGGATGGCAGCTTGAACGGCAGCACCGTAGGCAACGGCCTCATCGGGGTTGATGCTTTTGTTGGGTTCCTTGCCGTTGAAAAAGTCCGATACAAGTTTCACAATGCGGGGGATACGAGTGGAACCGCCGACAAGGACAATTTCGTGCACATTAGATTTATCGATCTTAGAGTCGCGGAGGACTTTCTCGACCGGTTCCAAGGTACTGCGGAAAAGATCCTGGCACAGTTCTTCGAAGCGAGCACGAGTGAGAGAAGTGTAGAAGTCGATACCATCGTAAAGAGAGTCGATTTCGATTGAAGTTTGAGTGGCAGAGGAAAGAGTACGTTTGGCACGTTCGCAAGCAGTGCGGAGACGGCGGACAGCACGGGCGTTGGAAGTGATATCCTTCTTGTGTTTGCGTTTGAATTCCTGAACGAAGTGATTGACAAGTCGGTTGTCAAAGTCCTCACCACCAAGGTGAGTGTCACCTGCAGTAGCCTTGACTTCGAATATACCCTCCTCAATAGTCAACAGGGAAACATCGAAGGTTCCTCCACCCAGATCGAAGATTAGAACATTACGCTCGCCGGTGACTTTTTTATCGAGACCGTAGGCAATAGCAGCAGCGGTGGGTTCGTTGATGATACGTAGAACGTTGAGACCGGCGATGGTTCCAGCGTCCTTGGTAGCCTGCCTTTGAGAGTCGTTGAAGTAAGCGGGAACGGTAACAACTGCATTGACGACAGTTCCACCAAGGTAAGCCTCAGCAGTTTCCTTCATTTTCAAAAGGACCATGGAAGAAATTTCTTCGGGAGACTGTTAAAACATTTTAGTCAAATTGTATGAGACAGAATAGAAATGGTGACGTACAAATTCCTTATCCTCACCGCGATAAGAAACGCGGATGTAAGGCTTGGCCGCCTTGTCGATGACCTTAAAGGGGAAGTGTTTAATATCGGACTGGACTTCAACGTCGTTGTACTTGCGCCCGATAAGACGTTTAGCATCGAAAACGCTATGATGAAACCGATTAATACAAGATCAACGACAAAATGGTCAAAGGTAACGTACGTGTTGTGGGGGTTCATGGCGACTTGGTTCTTAGCAGCATCACCAATCAAACGCTCATTGTCGGAGAAGGAGACATAAGAGGGGGTGGTACGGTTCCCTTGGTCATTGGCGATAATTTCTACACGATCATTTTGCCAGACACCAACACAACTAAAAATTTCACGGAGACATGAGCTCCAACCTAGTTTCAAATTGAAAGGAAGACTTACGAGTAGGTTGTGCCGAGATCGATACCAACAGCTTTTGTCATCGCGGTAGATTAACTTCAGAGATGAGGTTTGTTGAGAGTAAGAAAAGACAATTGAAGAGCAGAGCACTTTCAGAGCAAGATTATATATAATCCACCTTTGGAACAAACCAGAAACTCTGGGAAGTCTCTGGAATCTTTGAGCACGGCACGTGCCATCAATGCTCCACAAGGCAATTGGACGGACCGATGCCCGAGGCAGCAACCATTTATCTTATACATCGTAGTCCAGGAAGACATTTAAACTAGAAACATGGAGACGGAATGACAAAGAAAACGTTATATGTAAGGGCAATCGTAAAACCATCTATCCGAGGTTATTATCATCAACAAAGGAAGACAAACGTGTCTTCACTATCAATAAAACCCAAAATTATCTCCTGAAAGGCTCAACGAGGTCTTCCAAGAGGAGGTTCATCTAAGCTTCGATGAGCTTGAAGGTCGCGCAACACCGTTGGATCAACTGTACAGATCAGCTACGGCGTAAACTTGGCCGAAAAATGAACTACACACACCTGGTAAAACGCTCTTTCGTCGTGCATGCAACGCTTGTTCCGGTGTGTGATCATGGTGCCCAACTTGCGGAACGGGACTCTAGAGAATGGAGGTGACTACGTATCTAATTTCTACGAATATGGGTTCACGTACATCGAAACCAGGATCGGCCATCGGGACACGCTCAAGGCCGGTTTCATCCAAGTCCCCTGGCACGTCATCAAGAGAAGCAGCATTTAACTCAAGCGAGAGATCCAAGATGTCAGCATCGTCAATTGGAGCAAGGGGCGCTGGGAGCTCTCGGGGAGGTTCAACATAGCCTTCGGGAAATTTTCCACCATTATTCTTTAACGCCTTTTCGCGCATTTTTGTCCATGCATTATATTGCCTAACCGCGTGTTCTTGCTCTCTGAAAAAGAATGCTGAGAAACAAGAAGATCGCGTAAGCGAATAAACTTACTCAATCCTATTTTGTTTGTATTGTTGCATAACTTCGTCAAATAGATCTGGGTTGATCTCCATAAATAACTTCAGTGCGTTGTACACCATACCATGGATGGTACTACAAATCAAACGTCAATCAACCATCAAAGACGTCACAATTAAGAAACTGACCGATTCCAGTGCGACTTGGAATTCGTATACAAAGCAGGGAAAACGATGGGAAGGACGACAGAAAGGTTGTCGCTCATTAGATTTACAACATACTCATTATTCCAATACAACAGCGCCCGCTCTGCGACCTGGAAATGTTGACTATTGATACACCGTGCCAGTTGGTGGAATAGGGGGACTTGAATCTTTTGGAATTCGGCAGGCTCTGTAACATCTAGTACTTCCTCGACCTCATGAAGGAACATGACCTCCTTTGGCGAGTTAACCTTTGGCCAATACTTGAGGAGTCCCATCATGACTTCTTCTGCAAGGGTGGAATCCTTTTCAAGGAACTGGACAACGCAATATGCCAGCTGTGGGTGATAGAGCGACAGGCTCTTCACTTTATGCAGTGGGATAAGAACACGAGTCAAGAAAGTCTTGTGTTCCTCCTTTAGAGGTAAGGCAAAACCATTGATGATCGAGCCCAGAATTTCCAGAAGTTCTGCGATGCCATTATGGCGCTCCGTCTCGTAAATGAACTGAAAGAAGACATTGTTGATCGAACGGCGAATGAAAGCTCGCAAATTGAGGAATTTGCCATAAATGCGATGCAATGTAGTTTTCAAGAAGTCGCGCTCCCTAGGATCCTCCGAATCAAAGAGTTCAAGAAGATTGAGTACGAAAGGTTGGTCGATATGTCGCTTCGCCACGTGAATATTAAAATCCGGACTTTCCACAAATCTAAGGAAAAATTCATAGACAATCTGTAAATGGGGCCAAGCAAGTTCTAGCACGGGTTCATCTTCTTCTGGATCAAATGCATCTCCCGTCGGGTTGACAGGAGGGGGTATCGAACGGAAGAGATTGGTTGCAAACTTGGTGTGATTAATGTTAGAAAGGCTTGATAAAACAGGCAAAATGGGCATACCATGCTGACCACCTCTGGGTATACATTCTCTGTGATTACACCACGCTGAGTGGTGATATATTCAAGCATTTCGTGCAAAGTTTGTGCCTTGATTTGTTTTCCTTTGAGCTCAGAACTTGCATCGTTGAAATCAAATAAGACACGACATTGATGTAGCTTTTTAATGAAGAGCTGTGGACGCTCGCTTGGAGGGGTTTCTGTATGAAATTGTGAACAATGAAAACGACATGGCGACGGAGATGAAATTATATAGACGGACCCATGAAGGGAGGAAGACGCTCAATCTCAACTTTTTCGGTGACCACAAACCTGCTGCTTCTCTGCTTACGAGGAGGCTTACCAACCATAGGTATAGTGTCTTTTGGACCAGTACGGAGACGATTGATGGCAGAGTTCCTTGCTGGAACATTTCCATTTGAACCATCAAGAGGAGTTGAAAGCCTCTCCTGACCAAGAGACGGTCCAAGCGACCTTGAAGAGGTATTATCCGTTGATAGATCTGGATGGACGATGACAATGGGAGGGGTGACATTGGAAGTGTCAGGTGAAGGACGTCTCTGATCTTGAATAGACTGAGTAGCCGATCTTGCTGATGAAGAAGAAGAGTTAGAAGAAGCGTAAGCTGAATTAGGGTGGTTGCTCGTTGAAGGCTGCTGTGTCCCACTATTCTTTGGAGGAGGAGGAGGGGGTGCATTCGAGGACTGAGAGGTTGCGGAAGTCGAAGGATGATTTGGATACTTGGGCTCCTTCTTGGCGGAGTCACCCTTCCGGTTTCCCAGCTTTAAAAAAAATTATTATCGTGGATTCTGGTAGCCCGTAGGTCATACATACCAATGTCATTTTCTTTATGCTCTTCATGGTGCACGAGGACAACGGCGACGAGAAAGAGGAGGAAGAGTTGGATCGATGGCAGACAGTCAACCCGGCCGTTGTTTGGTCACGCGTGACAGGCGAGAAGACGGTTACGGTGCCAGGCCAACAACGAATTGGACAAACTCAACCGATGGCTGGTATGTCCTTGGCGCTGTCCGCTCCGTCTTGCTCACATTTTATGCAGCGTTGTATTCGGTTTATACGTCTCCTTCTCATCCGCCCATACCAAACCATCTTCCAACGCTCATCGTTACCCCTCACGGTATGCTCAGTCCATTCTAGCTCAGACTACTGTCTCAATTGACAACAGGCCAGCCATCCAATATCCTATATTCTTATCTGCACACAAACTATGTCAGAAATTTCTTTGTCTTTCTCTATTTTTCGTTGAATTTGTCCTGTAGAACACAGAAAACTATCTCTTGACTCCCTCCCCACAGGGCGATCTCTGCGTTGCCAAGTTATTCCCTCCCCGTTCCAAAGAACCAGGAGGCAAAGCATCCGCTTCAGATCCAGGTCATGGTTCATCCCCTTCGTCCCGCATAGTTCGTTGTGAAGCTTCCCGCAATCTCAAGTGGTCGATCGCCAACACAGGTGTAATTGCACCAATCTACAAGCTATCACTGCCCTCCCCCGATTCCGCGGATCTTCCCCTCTTCCAGATCTCAAAGCCCAATCCAAATGCAGCCTTCTGGAGCATGTTCTATTTCGCTTATGCTGGCCATAACATCCCCCCCAAGCGAATTGAATTCGGTAAGATCCAAAAAAATCCAAACGGTGGAGGCACGCGGATCAGCATCACTGGGAAAACTCCTGAGGAAAAGGCTGTATGGCAAACCCTGGGAGAGGGCAACGAGGATTGTGTCGAATGGGTTGTACTTTGTGCCGCCCTCAATCTTCTTGAGTGCGTTTTACCCTCTCTTCCTCTCACGCAATGAATTTTCGGCACAAAGATCAGTAATTAACTTTCCTTTTCATTTATATAGTGATGAAATCATGAAAGCAGCTGAAAAGAACCCTCCTCCAGCAAACCCAGCAAATCCTTCTAACTCGCGTCCTGCTCCTGTTTCTCTCCGTGACCCTGGGGCTCCCCCTCCCACTGGTCGACCTGGACCCGGACCTGGCCCGGGTCCTAATCCAGGACCAATGCAAGGCCCTTTGCCGCCTGGCGGTCCCAAGCCACCTCCGCCTGGTGCACCAATGGCTGGTGGTGGTCCCAAGCCAGGTCCGCCAGGTGCCCCGATGCCTGGGCCGCCTAATAGTTTACCTGGTGGTCCCAAACCAGGTCTGCCAGGTGCTCCGATGCCAGGCCTCATGCCTAATGGTTTACCTGGTGGTTCCAAACCAGGTTTGCCAGGTGCCCCGATGCCAGGTCCTATGCCTAATGGTTTACCAGTTGGTCCCAAACCAGGTCTGCCAGGTGCTCCCATGCCTGGTCCCATGCCTAATGGTTTTCTAGGTGGTCCCAAGCAGGGTCCTCTTGGTGGTCCCATACTCAACGGTCCTATGCCACCTGGCTCGATGCCCGGCCCTATGCAAGGTCCCCCACCTCCTGGAGTACGACCCGGATTCGCTCCACCTCCTGGCCGTTTCCCTCCAGCTCAGGGTCCACCTCCGCCAGGAGTATTCGGTCCTCCTGGACCGCCTGGTGAATTTGGACCGCCAGGGCCTCTTGGCCCACCTGGACCTTTTGGACCAGCCCCACCAGGTTTCCGTCCTGGGCTTGGTCCTCTTCCCGGCCCTGGAGGTCCTCCTCTTCAAGGTCGTCCAGGACCACCGCCACCGGGTATGCCAATGATGGTTCAGGGTCCTCCCCCTCCTAGTGCATTCATTGGTCGTCCTCCTCCTGGAAATCCCGGTCCTCCTCCTAATCAAGGCCCTACGATGAGATTCTGAGTGCTCCACTTGCTTCGCTTCATCTATGTGTTTGGAAAGTGGTATACCCTTTCATTTTCTCAGTTTATTATTTATTGTTCATCGTATATTGGAACTCTTCACTTTACAGAGTCCCTAAGTAGCTTTCCCTTTCTGAATATCGTTCATGTACGTCTTTACCGCGCCATGGAGTGACATCGTGTAAAATCTGTCAGGACATAATAATATTGTACTACGACTCTAGCCACTCTTTTGTTCCTATTTCGTGATATCGATATCAAACATATGGCGTTCCTAGTCTCGTATCACGAATTTCTGTGGCACACTGATCAGTGGATCTCATCCACGCTTTTCATAACTTGTTGATCATATTTTCTAATACTTCCATGGAGATGGCTAAGATATAGTGAGCACATAATATCAAAGGATATGAAAAGAATTCGAACATTTCGGTCGCTCAAGAGGAAGGCCGAGAGCTGTTGAAATTTAAATATATTGCTAATCAATTTGGACTAGCTCGAAGAGGCAGAAAACACTTACCGCGTGCCCATATCAGCTGCGTCAATGCACCTAAAGCTGTCTAAAGTTTAAGTCCTGGTCACATTTCTGAAACGATGTATCTACCTCTGGAAACACCGAAAATCACGGTATAGTACTGAAGGGCAAATGTCAGCGTCAGACGGGCCTGAGCAACAAAGGCAATAGGATGCAACTACCTTGAACTCAGTTAATCCGTAATGGTACAGAACGCAACCGGAGGTGGCATCGACGTTCGGATACGGATTCTTGGTCTGCCGTTGGATGTGATTTAGTTGCTACCAGATGGATCGTACAGTAATCCTGAACGCCTTACCTTTCCATGCTCTTTCAAAACAGCGGGAGCAACTTGGAACGTCTACCATGAACCAACATCATCAATCTGCAGCAAGGCTATTTTACACAACCAAACCTTGTTCACAAGGTCAATGATAGGACTGTTTTTCAGCTCGGGTCGGGTGTCACAGAATTGTTGGAGAGCTATGAAACGTGGATCTGGATTACGGAGGACACCATGGCCGTATCTGTATAGATCAAAGTTAAGAAAGCAAGGAGAGATAGCTCAACGTGTCATACCCTGGTACAACTTGTCCACTCTTCAAGGTCTTCCACAGATAATCCTTGATGTTCTCGGTAGAGATGTTATTCCCAAGTTCTTTCTGCATTGCCATTTGCCATCTCAACACCTCTTGGTTGGCGAGTCTAAATGGGCCCCTTAGCTGGTGAGGTAGTGAATAAATAACAAGGATACCCGTGTAATGGACCTGCAAGTGCGAACAGGGCTGCTGAGTAAGAAAGGTACGGGTCTGAAAGCGTGGATCCAACAAGGTCTTTCAAGACATTATTCACCAAATTTTATAAAAGAGAAACAAATGCTCCTCACGGGATGTATGCGCAGAGGCGTTTCCACCTTCATGATCACCATGCAAGGCGATATAGAGCCGTAAGTATTCAGTCAGACTCGGATTATTGCCATAGCCCAGCAAGTTGGCATAATTGCCTTGGAAGGTGAAATTTAAATGTGATCTTGCTTATTTTAACCACCAACTTACCAACAAGATCCAAGTTTTTATCGATACGTGCTAGGTCTGTTCCAGGTTTATACATATTGCGGTAGATGCGAGCTGCAAGAGCAGGAAGCCTGGCCAACAAATTCATACAATCTTCAAATGTGTAGGACCAGTATTCAGATTTCTTGATGCCCTTCTCGTACGCAGCCTGGAAGACGCTATCATGGTTCAGAGCAGCGACACCCATGCCTAGTTGTGTCATGGGATGTAGGGTTCGAGGGAAGCTAAAATTGCACATTAGTGAGCTTTCGTGCAAAATGAAGGCTGAAGACTTACGAATCAATCAGATCCTCTATGAACTTTGGCAAATCTCCTCTCTCGGCTAGTTCTTTCGAGAGGGCTAAAGTTTGTTCTTTGGTTGGAATTTGGCCGGTGAGGAGTAGCCAGAACATGCTCTCTGGAATTATTTCTTTCCCTCCCGGAGCGGGCGGAAGAACATTTTGACAATCTGGAATGGATAATCCATGGAAGCGAATTCCCTGACGAACGTCTATAAACATGAAATTCAGCGTATAATTCCAAAGTTACCTCAATAGGATCAAGCACCGAAGCCTCCCATAGCATGGCCTTCAGGCCTCTCATACCACCAATGATGTTCTCAACCTGGAATACAGCGACTTAGAGACGGATCAAATAGCAATACGTATACGATACCTTGACCTCCCCAACTACTGCTTGGCCGTGTTCCGTTCTCTGTAAATAGTTGACGCATAGCTTATGGTTTTAAGTAAGTACATTGACGCACCAGCCGTTTGAGCTGCTCTTGCTTTGCAGGGATGACGTCTGCTAAAGTTTCTCGCAAGGCCTGATATTGTCAAAAGCAGGAGTTCCAAAAAAACGCCTTTACTGTACCTTAGTTGATGTAAACCTTTTGGGATAGGAAGAGGCCATGTTCAGGCACGCTCGACGGGGAACACATAATCTAGACAGCATACTCGATTGCATCACGGAATTGAAAAGGAGTGTTCAAGGAGTGTCGTGCCGATGATATGCATACCTATTTATAGCTGCTGTCGGACCGATGACGACTATGGCTTTCATATCAAACACAACCATACAACCATGCTCTCGACACGTAGCTGAAGGCCTTAACATCATTCAACTTCAGGATGGCTTCCGTCTTAGTCCCTGTCGCATATCTTATAATAATATTTGGCGGCCTGTTTGTTTTCAGCTTTTTCTACCGAAAGCATACTTCACGTACGTTCGGTCGCTATTTGCTCCCTTCTTGAGCTAATTAGTGTGATGCTGCAGGAAAGTCCTTTGAGCCTTACTTTCCATCACACCCAGAACGAAATGCCTACATTACTCTGCTTCAGAAAAAAGATCCGCCAGCTCACGATGCACTTTTGAAATCCGCCCTCGTACGACGTGCGATGGCCGATGTCCAGCGGGTTCTTCGAATTCGTGAAGACAAACCTGCGTTGCAGAATCTTTTACAGAAAGGCTCAGTAGGCGATGGCATATGGAACAGCCTTCTTGCTGCCGAAAAGGAACTAGAGGTTGAGATTATTGAAGTAGTTGCGGAAGCCAACTCATTTGTTGACGGGTGGGGTCAAGCTATCTTTTCGACTGCCAACGAAATGCTGGTTAACGAGAAAATACGCGCTACATTCGAGCGGATAAATGACACGAAGGAAGAAATCGGTATTATCGTGCTCTTGACGGTTCCTTTGATTTTATACTAACTTGTTCGTAGTGGCGAAATATGACCTTGGTCCCTCAGTGAGTGAGGCACCATTGTCTTCTGCAACTCTTAGCAATCGTCCAACGCCGAACAAAACATCAAATGGAATGCTTTCAACTAAGACCGAAATGTTATCAAGTGATGAAGGTTCTGTCGCTTCACCTGTCACTCCCAAGGTGGTGTGTTTACTTCATGCACTGTTTCTCCAAATTCTAACAGCTTCTGCAGACCAAGAAGAGGACAAAGAAGCGGAAGTAATTCTGAATTACCTATACCCTCTGTATTGCAAGTGTAGCATTCGACATATTTAATCATGACTTTCTGTGCACATCTGAATTGCATTTCCTTTCATAATTTTTAAAGGTCAGATATAAAAACCAGAGCTACTGTAATGGCAGAGTATGAAAAATAGTCGTGAAGGTGTAGAAGCATGTACCTAGTAAGTTATGCTAGAAAACTATCCACGAATGACAATGGCTCTCTCGCCTGCGCCTGCACGAGTTTTTCCTGACTTATCAACGTGGTCCAAACCAAGGACGTCCTCTGGAGCGAATTGGTGTTCGTAAATCGTGTCATCTGTGAAAACATTAAATTATTGGTTTTACAAGAGCGTTGCGGTCTTACCATCTTCAATATAGGATGGTTGCTTAAATGTTGATACTTGTATCAGTGCAAAGCGGTATTTGACAATCTCCTTATCGGACACGCCTAACCGCGCCTGCAGACGCTTTTTCGTATCTGCGAATTTTTCTCCCTATTACAAGATTTTAGAGTCTATATCAGTGTTGTAAAGGGTAAATGTACAAACCCGCTTCACGACAAATTTGAATGGCACGCCATGTGTTCGCGATAGTTCTTTTGAGAAGTGGAAGACACCAATGACTTTGTCAGAATCATCAGCCTCGAGTTCTTCTCTAGGAATTTCCTAACAAGATCATAAATAAAAGAGGTCTTCCCGGTTGTAAAGGCACACCTCAGCATATAAATCCACCGGCTCGGGAATGTTCCCAATCATTTCTGAACCCGTGAATTCCTTCTGCGTCTTCCCGTCCTTGGAGATTTCGAATATGCGGATCTTTCCAGTACCACTGGATGACATTTTCACCTGTTTGGCAAGGTGATCTGCGAGGTCATGTACCATACTCGTCTTCGGCAGCAAGAACGAATGCGTCCCTTCCTCCTTGTTGTGCATACCCGTCCACGTCACTTTGAGGCTACGTTTGGTCTCGAGCTCGATGATGCTGACCTCAAGTTTCTCATAGAGGATAACAGTTGTTGTGGGACTGGCGTAGGAAGGTGCCATAATCTCCGCTATGCTTTGGTTCAAAGACCGCTTGAGAATAGTCTTTGGTTGTCCCGTAGTCGGATTGGTAGTAATGAAGCGCAGTTTGATGGGATCGTGTCGCAGATACTCTCCTGCCTTCTGGGCCATCTACAGCGAATGTCATGATAATCCACATTTGAAACAAAAAGATACGAACAATATCATAGTTGTATTTCTTACTGAGCACCAAGCTAAACTCAGCTTCAGGGTTTGGGTCTTCGAATCTCGGCTTGAAAAGTATCATGACTCGGTTTTGTAGGAAATCGTAGAATTGCACAGGGTTTGAAAAAAGATTTTGCGTTTCAAGGTCATGGATCCTATAAGGTGTTAACCAAGGTGAATTAAGATGAAACCAGCTCACGCACTCCTTGTCCGGCAAGTCGACTTGGAAACAAATGACATCGCCGTCTTGGATTTCACTTTGAGTGAAAGAAGACTTAGGTTTCATGAGTTCAATCATTCCTGGTTTGATTTCTTCGTAAAGCTTAAGAGGCGTTCCAGGAGTCCATCGCATGCGCTCATTGATTAGTGGGACGAGGTCAGCCACTTTAGCCGTTTTTAGAATGTACACTTTTCCGATACCGAAGAGTGTCTGTTTCGACGTATCAAAGTGCTTGAGGAAAACCATGATTGACTGAGGGGGAATATCGGGCTGCATTCACGTTTATAAAATCAGGATAATTTTTTGGGTATGATGCCAAACTTACTTTGGATGGATCAGGGATGACATCAAGATATAATCTGAGGTCGTTCTGTCGTGCAGCCATATTATTCCTGATGACTTCGACAGCTGGTAGAAGTCAGAAGGAGAACATTTGCGGAAGAAGGACGTTAACATACTCAGCGCTGGTTCATTCTCGGGTATGGGTGTGTCTGGCCGAACTGTCTTGTTCTGGCGATTCACCAACACCCACAACCGAATTTGGTTCTCTGGATAATTAAAGTGATGTGCAACACGACTCTTAAAGGTGCTATAATTCTCGGCCTTGAGTACGCGGAAACTAGGCAACTCGGATGGAGGCCAATTTCTTTCATCAAAAGTTGCAAGGTCGAAACCTTCGTGCCGCGCAAAAGTCTCATCCGTAATAACCTATTGCCAATGCGTCACTCATCGTCAAAAATTACGAAAAGCAATGCAAACTTTAGCAGTTAGGAAGAGATGCTGCTCTTCGCGCTCTCTCTTCTTCGCCTCGATCTGCAGACGTTCTTCATCCAAGCGTCTCTCTATAATGAAAAGTGACAATCAATTAGTAGCATTTATTTCCGTCGAAACAGAGTCAACATACTCAAATGTGCTGGGGTGTCCTCCGGACCGAATGATGACAGCACTTCGTCCATAGCGCATTCCCTAATGTATACCAACATGTATGCATTAGTGAAGCGCTTCATTGTGCGAACCTGGTTGCGCTGGAATGTTGGTGGCAACGGTGACAGCGCCTCCCCACCAAAGTTCTCTTCGAGGACCTCTTTATCAGTGACAGGCGTTACTCTGTCGTCATCATATTTGAGCCACCGTGTTTCACGATCGGGCTTAATGAGGGCGAAGTAGTGACCGCCGTGAAGATCACCAGAATGGACGAGAACACCATGAAGCTTATAGACCCAAGGTTGAGACCTATCTGCATTGGGGTCGAGGAATTCATCGAGGTCAATCTCGAAGGGAAATTCATGACGGTCGTTGATTTTGACCATGGCATCCCGCTGAATGTCATATTCAAAACGTTTCAGTTGAAGATGAAGAACTGGTGGAAATGATTCAAAGATGATGCCCTTTTTTGCCTCTTGAAGTCCAAAACCTTCTGCCTGATACTTATTTTCTCCGTCGAGCATCTCGACTTGTACATAATCTTGGAAGGACTGATAAAGGTTCTTCATGCCTTTGACATTGAGTTGGATGTCTAAAACAAACTCAGATTTCTGTTGCTGGAGGCCATTCAAGAAATTCACCATTGAACTCTTCAATGCGCGAAGATTCATAGTCAACGTTGACACACTTTATGTAGCTCTTCATCTTGCCCAGAAAAAGCTTTGCTATGGCACCTTCTGCTTTAGTACCCTGTTTGCCACGGTCACTTACAGATTTTTTGAATCCATGCAATTAGAGGGCACACCTTCATCTTGGACTCCAATTTGTCTTGGAGCACACGATTGAACTCTTGTACATCGTGTTGCAAGAATGAATCTAAGGACTTCCACCCAAAAGATTTTGTCAATTCAGTAGTACCTTGAAATACCAAGATCAATTTTTGGTCTCCGTCAGACAAGTGAATTGCTTACCAACTGGTTGATCAGATGTCTGGAGATGATAGAAAACTCGCTGCAAAGCCAGGGCAACACTCTCTGTTGGCAAATCTTCTTCTGTGGGAATTTGATACACGGCCTGAATGATATATTATTATCTATGCAGTCCAAGTGCAATATATATACTTGCCTTGCGGAAGTAATTGGTGCAATAAAGGGATTGGAGTAGTGAGTTCATATAACAAGTCGCTCCTTGGTTTTTAAGGCCTACAAAGCCAGTCTCTTTCTTCGAGTCATAACTAGTAGAGTTGTGAGATCAACATTGCATGAAATTATCATGACGGACTTGACAAAGTTGTGCCACAGAACACCGGTAGGGTCCTCCAAGACTCTAACATAAACTGTAATATCGGCTGATTCATCCTCAATTGTTGGCCGTGTGTGGCTTTCTTGGACGGTGAAAAGCTTGCGTAGCTCTCCAAATCGTGTAAAACCCCAATCACATTCCTCAGCAATAAAGCGGTGGTTAGCATCTATAAGGAATGAATTAGTCCATACGTTATGGTGAGGTAATCACAGTGCTCACGGCTAGCGGTGTATATAGTTGGGTCGTGGGGATTTGAAATGACGAGTGCGAACTGTGCACATGCATGCCAACCTTCAGGGGCCTTCTTGGGGTCGGCATAGTCAAGGTACACTGAGACGGTGTCATTTGGAGGTGCATTGGAGTTTCCAAAGGGAAAGAGGAGAATGCGCCTGTCATTGAGAGGCAGGACAAACGAGCTGAATTGCACGGTAACATTGATAAATGCAAAAGATACTGACCATCGATGACCACCACAGTCAAACTCAGGACTCGTCAGTTTCTTCTCCAGCTTCTTCCAATTTGTCACCCTCCATGTGTAAACCGTGAACTCCTTCACATCATGTCCAAGGTCAGGCATGTGCTTTGCAGCAAAAGCCTCATCTTTTGAATAATCATAATGAGAAGCTTGAAAGGAATAATCTGCGTCAAAATACATACGATCCTTCACAGAAACAATGTCGTCCACTTCCATAGCGGGAGCCCCATTCTGTTTCTCGTCTAGTCCGTCCATCGTTTCATTCTAATATAAAGATCGGACGTGTCATAGAAATCACAACCGTGTAGAAGACGTACCATTTTTGATCCAAAGGTGTGAGCTAACAACCTGTTATAATTGAAAATCTATGGACAGCGAGGTATATGAAATTGACCCTCGCAAATTCAGAGGAAACGAAATTCGATGCGGCACGCTCTGTATCAAGACACCTTGTCTAAGTAAGCGAGCACTGCTGGAAGATACGAGGCAGCTAGTGCCTGTGAAAATAATATATCCAAACAACACCAACATTCTTTCGAAGCTCAACCCCTACATACTCTTACTCTGCTTTCGAAATTCATGTGCGCTACTATCTGCACCATAGAAAGTCTCTTGTTTTTTTTACCGCATTTCTGTTGGATTACACGATCCTTAAATTATCTTGACAGGGTTTCTTTACCAGTTACCAGCAGCCTTGTTAGCTGTTCTACTGTCTTGTAATGAGTCAAAGTCGTGTAATATCGACCAGGGACTTGCAAACGGCTTGCCAGGTTTCGTTTTGAAACCGTGTCAGCTGAGAGGTCCCCTGGATCCGCCCTTACGTTTACATGTGGTAGGCGATGCTGATGAGCCTGCATCACGGCATACCTCGCGTGTTGGCAAACATACCTTTTCCGTACCGATTTTGTAATTTAGTACCTAATAGCTTTCTGCCATGCTGTTAACAAAACCAACTACGGATGATAATGGACTGAGAATACCCATCAAGTCCACAGTATTCGAATGTATTCGAAGTGGATGGCCCCAAAAGGCAACTATGACTGAAACGACCAGCTTGTTGTATCGTTTTTGCCTCATGTCGACCGAACCCCGTTATAACATTGTCCAGTTTGTCCCCTTTTGTTTCGATTTATAGTAGCTAACCGCCAAATCCAACAGGACCTCCTTTGATTTTTTTCCTTTCACATCTGTATGAAAGCTTTCTTCTCACGGAAGCATGAAACCCAGTCTGGGCAAACCAAAGCTACATCGAAAGACCCTTTCAAGTTGTGGAGCAAACATTCAGAACTGGCGCCTGTTCAGGCAGGCCCAACACGGTCCCAAGCTACGTCAAGTCGCACTCCAAAACCTGCTGATGCATCCGACAGACCAGTTCCAGCACCTCCGAAAGGTGCTCCAACTGAGACGACAATCTACCGAACAACCAGGACCAATACGGTGCCTCAACCGACATATCCTCACCCTAGTTCATCCCAACTACCTCCAAAAGCAGCTACAACGAGGACTAGAGATTACGATGAAAGTAAACATCATCCACCACCCAGGGCGGCCACGAGCTTTGGTTTTGTCACCACGCCCTCCCAGACGCAAGAAGAACGAAGAAAGAGCTCTCGGACCCATCTCAGGAACGAGGAGGCAACGATTATTCGCCGTGAAGTGTGGTTTTCCCCCTCAAATCCGGCTTCAACGAAACCAAGAAGTAACATCGAGGAAAAATATCGCGACAGAATTGTTACCGAAGAACCCGAGAACTATCATGGCCACAATGAGAAAGGGCTCAGAGAGCCAAGACGGGAGGAGCGACAAAAACTCCAGAGGCTCAGGGATCGAGAGGATCGAGGTTTTGTCTCGGAGCGTGAGCCTGATTATGATAACAGATATCGGAGTCGGGAGAAGGAACGCAGAGAATTTGAAGCTGAGCGGATGAAAGAGCTGGAGCGCGAGAAAGAGAGGTTAAGGGCCAAAGAAAGGGAGCGAGAACGAGAAATGACAAGGGAAAGGACCTGGAAATTCAAGGAATTTGAAAGGGAAAGAGAAAGGGAGAAAGAGCAAGAGCAAGAGAGGCAAAAAGAGATCGAGAGGGAGAAAGAACGAGAACGAGAACTCCGAGATGCGGAGGAAAGAGAACGGCAACGAGAACGGGAGAGGCAAGAGATGGAGATGGAGAGAGAAAGACAGAAGGAAATGGAGCGTCAACGGGAAAGAGAACGGGAGCGCTTGAGACAGGAACGAGAAAGACAGAAAGAGATCGAGATCGAGAAAGAACGAGAACGGTTAAGACAGGAAAATGAAAGGGAGAAAGAGCGAGAAAGGCAGAAGGAGAAAGAACGACAACGAGAACAAGAACGCGAACGAGAAAGGTTCAGGGAGCATGAGAAGGAAAAGGAAAGGCAAAGGGAGGAAGCTTATGAACGAGAACGAAGAAGAAGGCACAATATTCGTGACAAATACGTCGAAGATTACGACGGATTGCGTCGTGAACATGACTTTAGAGAGCAGGAACGAGATGTGAAGGTGAGTCCCAGTTTTGAGTAGAACCGAATCTAACACACTTGACAGAAGGATGACCTTGCCAAAGGCTACAGTCTTGAGAACGGCAAGACCACCAAGGACCGATATCAAAGAGAACGGCACCAAGAACATAAAGTTGAAGGGACAGATAGTGAACAGGAAACTTTTAAGCATAGGACGAGTGCGGATCGTGATCGACGGAGAGATGGAAGATCAGGAAGAGCTTCAGACATATATGCGAGTTGGTCATCGCGTCAAGTTCCCCGAGAGACTGCAATGGGTGATGAAGATTCTGATGATGATGATGATGATTTTGTAATTCTGGTGCCGCCTCCAAGACAGGATCTGACCAGCATTTCCAAGGTTCGTAAAAGTACGACAATTTTCGCTCTGTTGTTGACGTTACACCTAGCCGTCTCATCCTCCTCCACACCATCCGTTAAAAAGCATGAATCCAACAACAGGAAACTCGACCCAAATTCAGCCCAACCCTGTCACTCCAGCCACACTGGCTGCTTATACCACCCCCCAGATTGCACCAATCCTACTTCCCTCGAACGAGACAAAGATCGTAGAGCCTACTGTACAAGAAACACGAAGAGGGATTGTGAGCTCGGCTTCCCTCTATCATGTCACTTTGATACTTATACCCACCTTCTGACAGAGTCGGACAAAGCTTGAAAATCGAGAGGATTTGGATGTTGCACAGCTGTCTTCGGAACCTCCAAAGAGTTTAGAGGTTTGACCCAACTTATCCTAAAAGCAGGGCTCTACTAAAATTTCCTCTGCACAGCTACCTCGTCGACCCCCTTCAAGGGCTTCTCAGGTGCAGAGGACCATTTATGCTGTTGCACCGGTATGCGATCTGTTCATATTACTGTCAATTCAACGCTCAATCTTTCTCCGCAGCAGTCTCAATCAATGCATAAGCAGTCGATATCCCAGTCTGTCGGAGCCACTGGAAATGTGGATGGTAGCAAAGAAACATTGCATACCAGAGCCCGATCCGACGATACCAAAATTCACATTGCTCCTTTCGAACGTCCAGTCGACGCAGTCTTCAATGCACAATCAAACTCAAACCACGATCCAGGACGTAATCGTAAGGCTCCCACAACTTCTAGGGATCCTCCAGTGGATTTATCAAAAGATCCTCAAATTTCCAATATAAGACAATCCGGACATTCTCGCATGCTATCAGATGGCAAGAAGGAAACGAGTGCACCACTGGACCGTCTATCACTTGGCGGCGTAGATCTTCAATCTAAACAAACAACGCGGTTGGCCCCTGAAGAAAAAGAAAGTCTGCCAAAATCTTATCTCGTGAAGACAGCTGAATTGCAGAAGTCTGCAATTTCAAATGTGGATGGAGATATCGACAGTCGTCCTGTTCAAGAGCAAGCTCCAGCTTTTCGGCCCTTGACGACTCTTGATTCAACAGGGAGGCCATGGGCCGCAATACTTGGCAGGACAAGTCAGACCCCTGCCTCTCAAACCCATTTGCTTCCTTCTCTTGATAGAACGAATCATAGTAATGATCCTCCCTCTAATGTCCAAACTGCCTTTGCGACGTCCGTGCCCTTCTCTAGGGATCCCCCTGTGCCTCAGCTTGTTGCGGCTCTGCGTGAAGAGCCCAATCCGGTGTTCATTCCTTCCACTCCGAGGCAATTCATGTCCTCAGTCGTGCACACGAAAACGCAGAATGGAAGTTTCCCCATGGGCACTTCTACTGGTGAACGAAGCAATGCCGTCCCTACTGCCCCCATACATAGTGTCCCTGCGCCTTCAAATTTCCATGTGAACTTTCTTCTTTCCACTGCTTCTGCTGAAACAACAGCTGCTGTTTTCTCCCCTCTGCATAGTTTTGCTCCACCTGTACGTCCACATCCGCCAAATGGGAATTATGCCGCCCCTATTAGTGCATCTTTTGCTGAAAAATCTTCTCATGCTCAAAACATGCTTTCACCTGGGAGCATTTATCACGCCAATGAAAATGTTGATAACCCTGCTAACACTTTCTCTTTCGAAAAGACAAAGAATGTCGTTTCTTCTCCTTCGTTTACTCCTCTGCAAGTGCGCTCTCACCCCTCAAACACGAATTCTGCTACGCCCTTCCAGACACCTCCAGAAGTCGTGGTTTCTATACCAGAAGTTAATTATCGAATTTCACAACCGCAGGAAGTTCGCCAGACTCCCATAGTTAGGGACAAAGCCGATCACGTTCCGAGCTTGTCGAAAAATTACAAGGAAGAAAGCGTGGTAATTGTCTCCCACATATAAATTTCTGGGATCTACTGACTATTCCCTAGACCAGAACAAACGAACCACTTTTATTGCCCAATCGGCTGTCGAAAGGAAATTCGGGACCAAGCATAGAAGACAATGTTATTAGTGGGCATTCAATCCAACGCCCTCCTACTCAAAACCACGTGTTCCGACCGCAAGACTCGGGGGTTCTATCGCCTGAGGGTCTTGGTGTCCGAGCAGAGCAAAGCACCGTTAATTCCAAGGCCGATAAACGACATTTGCTTCCTCGAGCTCAATATGAAGAATTCGAGTCTGCAAAAGCCAATCGTCCCTCAAGAATTGGCCACGAGGTTTCCTCGGCCTCTGTCCAAGTTCCTTCACTGTTGAAAGAAGGGTCGAACCAGAACTCTACAACAGAACAAGTCATCCCTTTGGTGAACAGCTCCTCCGCAGCCGCCGTTAAAGAGAGTAGTGCTCATGTCCCTAACTCGTTATTGTTTGACAATATTGATGACATGACACCAAGAGAACCTGTTCAGCATCGGACAAAACCGTTGTCGCGTCTACCAACATCTGACAACCCAACACAAAGAGATGGCACCCTAGGGATTTACGACCCCCTTCCAGCTACGCATTTGATGACCCACCAACAACATGTAAACGCGCTTCCCGAGGATAAGGTGGTGACATCAGACAAGACAGCCCATTCACTAACTGCTGAAGAGCACGTTGGGTTGACGACTGTTCGATCCCCAAGATCGGGCACCATAAATCACAACACAAGTGGTCTTGCTACTCCGTTTATCACTCGCAATCCGCTGGAAATTCTGTCCCAAGAACAAGGTCACGTTGGCATTCCAACCCTTCACTCTGTTCCAAGGAGGGATTCTCTCCTTACTTCCCCGTTGCCCAACTCTGAGGAAGTTCCCACTAGAAGATATACTTCCTCTCACGAACAAATCGCGTCTCTTCTGCCGAGTTCCTCTGTCGGAAAAGATTATTTGTCTTCTCCGAATTATGTTGATGCTGGCAATGTCACGCCTCCACATAATCGTCAAGGTCGAACTGTTCAGTTCTCTCAAGCAACACCGGCTATTGTTCAACGTATGCTGCAAGACGAGAGCCCTAAACTCTCTTCACAACAGAACGGGCTTAGGACGCAAGTCGCAAACCCTAGTAAAGACAGATTCTTGAACATTGATTCTCGTAAAGCATCGATGGAATATCCTAGTGTTGCACATTCCGTCGCACCGGTCGCCCAAGATAACGGAACTGATGGAGCGATTATTCCCTTATTGGCCAGTCGCAATGCCACATCATCCTCACAAACAGGCCTGGTTCCAAAGCAAGACACTTTCTTGTCAAATACCTTGGTTGCGAACACACCGCGTGTAGCACATGTCACTTTGCCCAATACTGAAAGTTCGAGGAAAGGCCTAAAGCACGATAGCCCAACATTTCGAGTTCAAAGCAAGATTCAAACACCACTTGTGACCCATTCGGAAACAATCCGCTCACCGTCTGAGACGCGAGGAATCGATTCTGGCAATATGGATTGGGGAAATCGATTTCCTGTTTCCGAACCTCAGTCTGCTGCTAAAATGCACGTAGTCGAAAGTGTCCCACAGATCAAGATTCGTCACCTGGTTACAACGCCCGAAAACAAGCAAGAACCACACCAGATGAACGGCTCTAGGCCTTCATATCATCCACCTCCCGAAAAGGGTTCTCTTCTAACTATATCTTCCCTTGTGCAACAAAATGTTCCTCCGGGTGTTGACGTCGTCAAAGACACGGCGACAACAGTCAACACAACGGCTCGAGGGGACAAAGACGATCTTCAGAATCGACGCAGAGCCAAGGACTTTCCGGAGGCGAAAGTACAGACTGTAGAACATGTTCCATCTGCGAACTCGGGCAACATTCTTCCGAACGACACTGATAGATACAATTCAAAGAGATATCGTTTGAAAAAGGAGTCTCCTCCTACTCCAAAGAGAGTCTTGGTGAACATTGGTGACAACAACGATGACCACGGCATCTCGCGTTCCGTGATTCCGCACATACTCTCACAGAAAAAAGATGACACAGATTCCTTGCGATTTGTCAGACCATCTTTTCAGCAATTCGCTTCAGTTATTGACCCGGCAGGGCCCCAGAAGAGTGTGCCACCATCTTCGCAGCACAATATTCACCATCCTGTTCTCGCGGAACTACTTTCTTCTCCTTTGAAGAGGTCACCTAACATTAATCAAGCTCCGGCCTCACATGGTGATTCTGACTCCATACAACGGTTAGCAAACGCAGATACTTATCCAAAACGAGACTCCCTTGTGGAACGACCGAAGCAAGATGTCGATCAGAAGTATCAGTACTCGACTGAGGAGACCCCTCCATCGGGAGTCCGGCAATATTATGCCGCGATTCCTCCAACACAAGGGCAAAGTACGAACACTGGAGTACAGATTAAGGACGAGCCGGTATCTAATGCAGCAGACACGCCGTTACCTCGCACCGCAGCCGTCAAGGTCCAAACCGAAGAACAGATTTCACAGCCGCAAATCACTCATCGAAGGAATCTGCCGTCATCTGTACCATCTCAATCGGTACAGAGCAGTCGTCCTACAGCCCACGAAGTCCTCGTCAGTAACGCTAAAGTAGTGCAAGCATCACATCAAAGTATAGGTGCTACGACTTTTCGGGAGGCACGTCCGCTCCAGTCATCTTCTCAGCATGTCCAAAGCCATCAACAATACTCTTCTTCCACTCGTGCACCTTCGACACCGTTTCCAAACGTTCAGGATTTACCGAGATCTTCAACTCCGGCAGGACGTCCTGTACAGCCGACGCAGAGCCATGTGAGGCAGAATACTGCATATATTACAGACAAGCCTGTTGTATCACTCCCTCGTGCCACAGCGTCGGAAGAGACCATTCTTATGACGCCTGCTTCTCTAGCTCCATCACTCGCTTTAAAACCAACTTCCTCTCGACAGTCCAATGCTGAATCTGTCAATTCACAAACAAAGAAAAAAACTGGACTGTTGAGTCGTTTTAGGCGGACGTCGGCACAGCCTGCCCAACCCACTCAGAAGCCTGAAGTTTTGCAACCACGTCCTCCCTCCAAAGCACCAGATTCTAGCCCTGAACACGCACCTCTGCTCGAAGATAAGACAACACTACAGAATTCTAAGGTGACCTCGAACGTTGCACAGCCCGTACCAATTTCCAGTGTGAAAGATAGGAATCTAGATTCGCGTGTTTTTACTCCTTTTATACAATTGACATCGAGAAAGAAGAAGCGGTCACTATCTGGTGCATCCATGGAAGCACGGGATGGGGAAGCCGTACGTTTTTTCTGTGGAAGTAAATTGTGAATGACTCATCAATCCTCTAGAGCACTGTAATGGGATCACCAACAACGTCAATGCATAGCACTGTCCCCTTGCCTTTGCCACCAATACGAGATCGCCGACAGGCAACACAAGAATGGCTCATCAAAGAAGAGGATCATGCACAGACGCGACCGAGAGGCAGACGAGATCGTCCAGGTGTTGTCATTGATGCTGGTGAAGATGCTCCAGAGCTTGAAGACAGAGAACGTTACGGACGCCTCAAACGCAACCCTACCAAACACAGAAGCTCAACAAGACGCCAAGGAACACAGGACCCGTAACTTAAGACATCATAAAACATCAGCATGAATTCGGTTTTCCATCAACCTAAATGTTTAATGATTTTAGTACTGTATCTAGGATTTGAAGCCCCCATCACTATCACTTGTAAGTACTATTTCTATTCCTTTACAATATTACTACATTATAGCATCCATGATCATTAGAGTACTCATTTGCAGCATTGGTTATAAATTGGTATTTGCTTTCCACCTATTATGCATGAATAAATCTGTATTTTTAATCCAAATCATTGTCATAACTGTAATATAACAGTTCAAGGTATTCCAAGTAGGCGACTACTTATAAGTGCTTAGCGTAAGTAAGTGCAGAAAATACCAAGAAAATATAATTCCTATACATCGTGACTAACTAATCGTGTGTGACCCCAACTGTCACGGCATGTAAGAACACGGATAGTATTTGTTGCTCTTGCAAGGTTTTTGCTATGTTCAAAGGTGGCAAAACGGGCGAGAGTTCGTTTCATGATCAACTCGATAACCGTGGACCGGTAAATTATCCAACGCTTCTTAATTTGTATGTATCTTTTCATGGAGCAAATGATTGCACTAAGTATTGGATTAGTTACGACATTCCACCACTCTTTGATGTATCCATTGAAGAATTCGAGAATTGTGCGCTAGACCGTTTGCGTGTTCTGGCTGAAATAGAGTCATGCCTTGCGCGAAATAGAGCTTGGGACGAGCTCAAGTCAGTAACGGAGGGAGTATGTGCAAAGTATATGCTGTTGAGCCCAGAAATTTCCAGTCGATACGCTAATCTGGATGTAGAGAGAAGGAAGGATCATCTTAGCCATTTTGTTCTTAGGCTGGCCTTCTGCCGTTCGTACGTGTTGTCTATTGCTTCTAGAACACATTTTCATCCAGGATTTGATAGTGAGGACCTCAGGCGTAGATTCGTCAAGGCTGAAACTACTCTCTTCAAAGTTCGATATGAAACTGCCCTGGCAGGGGATAAAGAAATGTTCCTTGGGTCCAGAGACTTTAATTGGGTGCAAGTCAGTGTTGCACGTTCTTGGTCTTAACAGCTGGTTCAACTCACTCAGGTTTCCGAAGAGGAACAAAATGATCTCAAAGTTCAACTGGAGTCAGCATTCATCGGTCCGAAACATGAGTTTGAGAAAATGAAGTATTATAGAGTATGTACGTTGGATTTTACTTTAAAACAAGCTGAATTTATTTCAGGTAAGATGGACACGAGTTCCAGATTTGGTTGAGAAGAGAAAAGTTTTCCTGAAGCTCGGCTGGGCCTACGTGCCAACTAAGGAGCAATCCAGTATTATTTTCCACGAATTCGAGACCCAACTTGAGAAAGCGCTTGAGGTATGTGAATTTATTTGTCCGAGGCATTCTATCACATGCGTTTTTAGAGGACTGCGAGAATACTTCCCCGACTCGATGAAGACACACGTTTGGTGCCTCTTCTCAATAATATTTCACAAGGATTCTTGGCTGGTATTGCTTCGGAATGGGCTAATGCTTCTGGCTCTGAGGGCACCGAAGAAATCAAGGCTGAAATGATCGACGAACTTGCACGTCAGGATTTCCCTCTTTGCATGAGGGTTCATCACGAGAATCTCAGACGAGACAGACATTTAAAGCATTTTGGTCGTTTGGAATATGGGCTGTTCCTCAAGGTCAATAATAAACCTGAAAGGTCTATGAAACGCTCACTTTTGTTGTTAGGTACTGGGTCTATCTATAGATGAAGCGATAGCTTTCTGGCGCAAGTCATTCAGTCGCATGGATGATAACAAATTCAATAAAGAATACAAATATAACATCCGACATTCATACGGTCTTGAAGGAAAGAGGGCTAATTATCCTGCCAAAAGGTGACTTCAAGTTGTTGAAGAAAAATTCGAAACTAACCTTCCAAAGTTGCATACAACTTTTGGCACCGGGATCATCAGACCATGGATGCCCTTACAGAAACTATGATCCTGAAAATCTGTCCACGGCCCTTTTGTCCCTATACTCGCCACAAGGACTCCGTTCGGCAGACTTGCCCGAAATACTGGCAACTGTGAAAGCCAAGCATTATCATGTCGCGTGCACCCGTGTATTTGAATTGACACACGCGTCATGTGGGGTCAACAAGGGTGAAGGAATCGGAGGGGGAGAAAGTGTCACTCATCCAAACCAATATGCGGCCAGAAGCATGGAGCTGCGTAAAGCAAAGGATTCCATGTCAATAGATTAATTTTTCAACTGAGAGCATCGAATAGGTTGTTGCTTTTTAATGTATTTCACAACTCCATTGTTTATACCCTGCCTTGTGCACTTTGACATGTTTGTGACAGTGATGATCTGGTGACCCAATACATGACATGGGTATAATTGCCCGTTCCTGTCCCACAATCTTTCCCCCATTCCTTCATCTCCAACTCTCTATGAACAAAAGGAAACCAGCAATGAAGCCTAACGATAACGACGATGAGAAGGCCCCTGTCCTTCACCAATATCAGGACACTGATGGTCACTTCTCACTAGTCAGGTGAGCACTTTTGACGCTAACTTCACCGTATCACACTGACCTTGGGACAGAAATTTCCGACTAGCGGATCTGGTCACAATCATGAACGGTGTTTGTGGCTCGTTCTCGATATTTTCTTCCGCCCAGTACCTGTTGACGAACGACCTGGATTACCTCTGGACGGCTCTGGCATTTCCCTTAGCTGGGCTTATGTTTGACTTTCTGGATGGTAAGGTTGCGAGATGGAGAAATTCGAGCAGTTTGCTAGGACAAGAACTTGACAGTTTGGCGGATTTGGTTGGCATAAGTTAACGTCTCAGATGTTCCCAGACTGACTATCAACAGATTTCTTTTGGGGTCGCACCAGCTTTGCTGGCTTTCGTTGTCGGGCTACGCACATATCTCGACACTGTTTGTTTGACGGGATTTATCTGTTGTGGTCTTGCGAGACTAGCCCGATTCAATGCTACTGTAGCATTAATCCCAAAGAACAAAGGAGGCAAAGCCAGATACTTCGAAGGCCTCCCTATCCCTTCATCTCTCGCATTGGTTGGGGTTCTCTCTTATTGGACAAAGCAAGGTTGGATTGCTGGTCAGCAAGGCATTCCGTGGGGTACCATTGTCCTTTGGGGAACTGCGGGTGGCCGTGGTGAAGTTCATCTTGCTAGTTTGGTCTTTGGATGTTGGGCAGCTGCAATGGTTAGCAAAACTCTACGGGTACCAAAGTTGTAATTTTGGACGGCACGGGTCAATTTTTGTAGATTTCACGATTATGCGCTGCGCCTTTGCGCAGTTGCCAAAAGCAACTTTGCGCGACGTTTGTGTGACCGTGGGTGAGAAGCGTGCGTTAAATAAATGGTAAATGAATGATCGCGTCACACCACGTCCATTATGGTCTCTTCACGCGACGTCGAGCGCGTTTTCCTGCAAGCAGTGCTTTCGCGTGGTTTGATGTCAGGAGATCTCGCGAAAGTTTTATGGGAAAAGAGTGTCAGCATCGTCAATGGTATCACAAACCTGCTTCGTTGTGGTCTGCCCATTGATTATTCTTTCCCGGATAGAATGTAACGACTCATTAAATATCGCGTTTGTGAACACGCTGGATGCCTGGAATGAGTTTGTGGCAAGAATCAACAGGACCCTGGATAAGCTCGATCTAGAGTTCAGGCATCTTCATGACGAATCGACTGGAAGGGAAATGTACGCCTTGGTACGAAGTCGTTACATCCAACATGAATGATGGTCCTTAGTTTCCAATCATTCAGGTTAACAGGAAGGGAGATGAGATTGCCCAAATGGCAACAGATTATAGCCCCGTTGAGATCGCGTTCTTCAAAGCCATCGTACGTGCCCTTGGTTGTTTTACAGTTTCTTGTCCTTGCAAATGTTCCACACTAGGTAGAGCAAATAATGCTTGCTCCCCGTGAAGCATTTTCTGTCTCTTCTTTGGCAGCACTGCGTGAGCTTTCAACTTCGAAAATCAATATGCCTAAGGTCCAAGCGGAGGTCGTGCTCTCCAGCTTTGTGTCAAAGGGATGGCTGTTGAAAAGCGCGTAAGCTACGATCCTGTTTTGTCCATCAACCATATTGATAAGTAAATGTCTTTGATTTCAGTCGCGGTCGCTATTCTCTTTCGACGCGGTCGCTCTTGGAACTCCTTCCTTACCTTAAATCTACCTATCCTGACGAAATTCTGGAATGCACGATTTGCATGGAGGTCTGTGAATCGATTTCCATGTTCTATAAAATTCTGATTCCTGTTTTGAAAGGTCGTAACCCGTGGAGTTGCATGCATCGTTCCAAATTGCAAAGTCAGGTTGCATTACCATTGCTTCAAGAACTACAGACAAAGACAAGGCCAACGGGGTTGTCCAACATGCAAGAAGGAATGGCCACGAGAAATCAAGGATCTTATCCCTATTGGCGAGGACGCCGCTAGGGGTGGAGATCTTCAGGTCCAGGGTGATGACGAAGAGGGTGAAGCAAATCAAGGACGGTCTCAGGCTCCAGCCAAAGCCACCCGGCGTAAAGGCAAAGGCAAAGCAAGGAGGACAGAAAGCACGGACGAAGATGAGGATGATGACAACGAGGGCGACGTAGAGCCTTCTCAGACGCAAACAACCCAGAAACCACGAAGGAGTGGTAGACGATAAAGTCAACCTATTGGGTTCAGATAATGTAGTGACAGCAAGTTGACTCTACGATACGATGCGCGACTCTAATCAACATTATTCATCTATTATGTTGCAGCTTTATTGATTTATTTTGCCACACGGCCATCCTTGTGGAAAATGTCCTGCCCATCTACAAATCCAAATCGTCCCTTTCCCCAGACCTGCCGCCTTTTATTCTCTCTTTTTCCCTCACCAAACTCCTCATTCCATTTCCTCAGTTCAGCTAGACTACCAAGAGCCTCAGAGGAAGAAGGAATGATTTCCTTCATTGCTTGCATGAAGTGTCGAAGATGTAGCACTCTTGATGGATTCTTGACTGTTTCTGGTTTGGGTTCTGCTTGTATTGTCTCGGCCTTTATTTCGGAGCTGTGTTCTTGACGCCTGTCAACTGATGCCGTGCCATACGCATTGATTTCATCGTTCTTAACCCTTTCATTAGCGACTAATGGTTTCACTTGCACAGAAACCATTGGGAAGGACTGTGCATGAAGCTTATGTCGAGAAATCCAAGGAAGATCTACGTGTTCCTTTACTGAATCCAAAGCGGCAGAAACACACAGATCTACAATGACGTTGATCAAACACCACTCACTTTAAACAAACGACGAAGAAACGTACGTTTTAGATCTGAACCAGAAAACCCGTCTGCTTCCTTTGCTATCGCACTAAGGTTCACATCATCCCCTAAGGTTTCATCACGAAGCAAAATCTTCAAGATCCCTACAAAATCAATTTAGCCCAAAAGTTTATGGATGCTCAAAAAATGCAACTCACCCTCCCGTTCCTTTTCACCTGGAAGGTCAACAAGTAGACGGCGAGGAAGACGACGAAGTACAGCATCATCTAAATCAAACGGCCTATTCGTGGCACCAATGACAATGACATTATGTTCGTTCAGGGTTTTGAGACCGTCCATCTCCTGCATGAACTCGGTGATGATGCCCCTGTGAGCAAATGCGCTGCCGCTTTCCCGGGCTGACATTCGAGCACCAAATAGTGCATCGATTTCGTCCAAGAAGACGACACAGGGTGAAAGTTTTCTGGCAAGGGAAAAGACTGCCCGCACCAGTTTCTCACCTTCGCCGACATACTGAACACAAGGATTTCAGACAGAATGGAAGAAAATTATTGATGTCAGAGTTACCATATCCATAACGTCGGATGGAGAGACCACCAACATCCTACAACCTGCTTCCTTCGCCAAAGCACGTACTACAAGAGTCTTTCCCGTGCCTGGAGGACCAAATAACAGACAACCTGACATGCCGTGCTCCTTCAAGATTCCTTCTTGAAATGCATGTGGATGAAGGAAAGGTAATGACACCATGGTTCGGACTGCGTCTATCGTCTGACTTGGAAGCTGTACATGGCTAAACGTCGTCGTTATGGAATCTGAAATAAGATGGTTAGCAGAGGCTTCAAAGGATATTGATAGCGCAACTCACTTGCATCAACGATACAAGGTAGAAGTCGAGCTTCATGCTGATCCAAATCAGGATCATTCTTGAGCCTCTCCACCACCTTGTCTGAACTTGATCCAGGAGCGCTCAGTGTTTTGTCCTCCGAACTATCTTCTTGAGTTTCATCTAGTTTATCTCCGAAAACCTCTCTGAGCCATGTGGCCCGTGTAGCCCCTAGTCGGGTGCAAGAAGTCCATGCTGATTCCACAGCAAACCAAGGCACCAAAGTTGCTGTGAAAGACGGTTTTTCTGTGGGACTCAATGCCTGTTGTTGCACCATGACGCTTCCAATAGCCCTATCTGCAATTTTCCGTACATTCGACCACGACTCAATTCTGTCACTCCATTCCTCCCACATAGGTGACTTGCGTGCCTCAGGATTCTGCAGCTGTGGCACCTCTTCCGCTGGATCGGCCCCTAGGAAGGGAGAAGAAGCATCAATAACACCTCCTATTGCTCCAACTCCCATTCGGATCGTTAGTTCGTTGATTTCCCTCCTCCGAGCCATCCTACTCTCTCTTTCACTTGAAAGAGAACGAGTCTGAGGTACCAAAACAGCAGAGCGGAAGAACTGTGAACCTCGATCTTCATCAGACTCAGAAATCGAGACGCTTATCGTGGCAGGCTGAAAGGTAGATGTCCCGTCTGACCCACCCATCACAATAAGCTCAGGAATGCCTTGGTTCTTGTTTCCTTCTGCCTTCAGTAGTAGTTTGGGGTATTCCTCCTGCAAAGCAGCAGGATTCTTTCCCCATTTTCTGAGCCTACGGCGAAGGCGTTTTTCCCGAGCGGCTTGTGCTGCTTCACTCTCAGTGCAATCGAAAACATTCTCCGTTTTCGAGCCTTCTGTCACCCTCGATGCCATTGAATTCCTGCTCATGAGAAGGCCTAACAAGCTATTCTTTGGGCCGGACCAACTGTCATTCCATGGATGGGCTATTGACGGACTCATACCAAATATAATAGTGACCATGGATGAACTTGGGTTTGCCGGACGAGCCAAAAGTCCACGACGACGTTGCCGCACAGCAGCCAAAAGGGAAGGATACCACGAAGATGAGGAGGGTGCTAATGTTGGGAAATCACGAATATATATTAATCGTGGCCGGTGGTGCCCACTGGACCCAACCAAATTTTCAGGACAGGGCATGTTAACCAACGCCTCGAAAAAAAGATCGAGTTTACTTGGGGATGGAGGTTTTCTGGAACTGGAAGACATAAGAACACGGCCGGGCATGCTTGTCAGTGCCTTTGGAAGGGTACTAAGTGACATTCGTGGAGGTGCTGCCACAATTACGGGAGTTCCCTCCACAACTTGCTCTTCTTCTGTTGACGTCCGGAGGCTAGATTCGGGAGGCTGGGTACGATGTGCAGAGAAATGTAAGGGGTTGGGAGACAAAGTCAACACGCTTGCCGCTGTGTGGGGAGTGGTAAATGTCAGGAAAAAAGAAGGGTCGCTGTCCATACCTTTACCAAATCTTCCCCACTCTCCTGCTGCCAACTGAACGGCATCGAGCACGACAACTTCGGACCCAGTACGAAACGCTAGTTCATGGACGGTATTGTCAATAAGTACATCGCCCCCTTCAATGGGACAATATAACCCAAAGGTAGGTTCAATGACGCTGCTCGTCGATGAGAGTAAAGACTGGGCCTGATTTTGTGGGTGGAGAGTGATTAATAACTTATCCAGGGCTTCCTCAAATATTTCTGGTGGAGGTAGACCAGGATTGGGAGTTTCCAACAAGCTTTCGCTTGGGACAAACAATATTTCCTTTTCCAGTCCATGACGAAATTCCGAGGAAGAGGGAGGAGTGGTCGATTCCACGCTCGAATCCTTTGGACTCGGGAATGATGTAGTAGTAGAACGAGTCCTTCTGGTTTTAACGGGTGCTTTCTCCGTTCCTTCAACAGGCTGCTCAGAGTTATCAATTTCTGAGAGGGCCTCAGAGTCATTCGTAGGCACGGCCTTTGATATGGTGGTTGTCGAATCCTCGTTGGGTTCAAGAGGTGGTACCGCACTCGTAGATAAAAAGCGGCTTCGTATCCGGGTGACTCCTAGTGGTAGTGTGTTTCGTAGCGAGAATTGGGGACGAGAATTTAAGGGCGAACGAACATTAATCGTAATATTGT
>JAIUJM010000026.1:10749-54118 GCA_026262225.1 Inosperma sp. D86
ATTGAGGCATATCGATGGTCTTCTGTCATCTCAGGAATCAAACCAGGACAGTGGCTTATTAGATGAATGGACATCGTGAGACCCCTGAAGTTCATCTTCAAGTTAACGGATCGCCCATTGACACTGTGTCTGCCTAGGATTTGTCACTCTATCGCTGATCTTCATGGAGCCAATTATCTATTCAAAGAATCCGAAGCATGGACTGAACAAAACTCCAGAGATTCTGTGCTTTGTCTTTTCTCATTTGATCTCACATCGAAGGACTCCACTGGTCTTTCCAGAATTATAAAGTTTGTCTAGGTCACGAATTCGTCTTCCTATTCACGTCCTTCTAGGAAAGTTGGACCTGCCTTGCCATCCTTGCTTAACATACTGTGGTCAGAGCGAAGTAATGATGATATTTCGGGCGAGATAGTCGAGTTGCTCGGTTATGACGAACTTGAACTCGTTACACAAATTCTGACCGACCGTGTCAACATTAGGGAGGAGGTATGCATCCATACTAATACGCATTTACCTTCTCATTATATAAATCAAATTATAGCTCTCTCGACATAAGCAATATGACTACTGTAACAGTTCTGTCATTCACGACCTCTCTAAACGTGCGTCAAGCAACTTAATATGATTTCCAGTATTGATTCCATTTTAGAAACGTTGGAACAGACATTTTCTGAGAACAATGTTCGTCAACGAATGCAAGAGCAACTTAAGGCTCACGCAGCACGGCCGCTCTTCAGTGGATCTTCAGTGGGTAATCTTACTTCCATGGCAGCATTTATCTAAGTTTCGATACCAAGGAACTGGCCCCGGAGATTCTACCACATGTATATTCATCAGGTCCAAGTGGTGGGGGGCAAGGAAATATGATCTCTCAGTTCGGCAGTAAATACGTGTTGCCTATTGGTACAGTCAGGAATGAATACGATGTGAGTGTCCTGAGTTTGTTCTCCAATGGGCCATATTTTGTATTCTTCGCCGTAGATATACGAGGAAGTTATCGTCCCTCCAGCAAGGGTCATCCTTCCTAAACCGAATGAGCAGATGATTCCGATCGCAACACTTGACAGTGTCATAAAAGGGAGTTTCCCAGTAAATCCAACACAGCTATCTCCATGATGACTTGCTAATAGGATCAGGGATACACTGCATTTAATAGGGTCCAATCGATTGTCTTTCCAACGGCCTATAAGTCGAATGAAAATTTACTCATTTGTGGCAAGTGTTTCTCATGCACCATCACGATGACGCTTTATTGAGCCCGAAAAGCCCCTACTGGTGCAGTGCGTCTGTCGCCACACTTAGGTGCTTTTTCCTGAGTATTTTCAGGGTAAAACTGAAGTAGCTATGATGGCCATCCTCCGTGTCATCGATCAGCACAGGAGTACTAAGAACGTTATGACACACATCCGTGAAACAATTGACAAAAATGCCTTCAAAATCATATATGTGTAAGGTATCGAATCGACACGTCAATCATTGAACTAATGTTTTGTAGGGCACCGATGAAGGCCCTAGCAGCGGAAATTGTGAGAAAACTCGGGAAACGGCTTAAATGGCTCGAAATTGAAATACGCGAGTTGACTGGTAGGTCCAATACTCTATGGAACTTCAAATATTCATCAACTTAGGTGATATGCAATTAACGAAGGGTGAAATTGCGAAAACGCAGATAATTGTCACCACACCAGAAAAATGGGATGTTGTGACAAGGAAACCGACAGGCGAAGGTGAAATCGTTTCGGTCAGCAGGTTGATTTGGACTTGAATATCGCTGATCGAACGAGTAGCTCATTAAACTCCTCATCATCGATGAGGTTCACCTGTTAAACGAAGAGCGTGGTGCCGTCATTGAAACAATTGTTGCCAGGACCTTACGACAGGTTTGATAGCCTCTGTCATTTCGATATTTTTCTGCTGATCTGTTTCTCAAGGTGGAGTCAAGCCAGTCCATGATAAGAATAGTTGGGTTAAGTGCAACTCTTCCCAATTACTGCGACGTTGCCGATTTTCTTTGGTATTCACCTTTGATTACTCAATTTTGACGCAATTAATACAGCCCCTCTAGTGTTTCAAGGCACAAGGGACTTTTCTACTTTGATTCTTCCTTTCGACCGATACCACTTGAACAACACTTTTTAGGAATACGAGGAAAAAACAACAGTCCCCAGTCCCGGAAAAATTTTGACACTGTTACTTTTCAGAAAGTGTCAGAGCTGGTTAGCGAGGGTCACCAAGTCATGGTCTTCGTACATTCCCGCAAAGAGACTGTCAAAACCGCGATGACTCTGCGTGAAACATTCAACTCTGAGGGCAACTACGAGCAGCTTAGTTGTGAAGATCATCCTCAATTTCATATTTTCCGTCGGGAGATCGGCGAGTCACGTAACAAAGAAATGAAGATGCTTTTTGACAGCGGTCTCGGAATACACCATGCAGGCATGCTTCGTTCAGACAGGAACTTGATGGAGAGGTTGTTTGCTGAAAAGGCCATCAAGGTTAGTGAATCGGTGAAAAGACTCCATCTTCTTTTATTAATTTTATGGCAGGTTTTGTGCTGTACGGCAACGTTAGCATGGGGTGTGAACTTGCCAGCACACGCAGGTTGTTTCTTCTTGTTAAATATCTACCTTCGGCATTGAAAATACCTAGTCATAATTAAAGGCACTCAAGTCTACGATAGTTCCAAAGGAAAGTTTGTCGACCTTTCCGTGCTAGATGTTCTCCAGATTTTTGGGAGAGCTGGCCGACCCGGAATGGAGAGCAGTGGAGAAGGTTACATATGCACAAATGAGGACAAACTTTCCCATTATCTGGACGCAGTGACATCCTCGGTATTGCTCCTGTTTTGATTTGGAAAATGACGAAGCTAATTTTTTGTATTGAGGTCCCAATTGAATCACAGTATGTTGCTTTCATTTTCCTTGCAATTGCTTGATAATTAATCCCAATTCATACTAGATTCCATGCTGGAATGGTGGACTCTCTAAATGCTGAGATCTCGTTAGGCACTGTGTCAAACGTTCGAGATGCTGTACAGTGGTTAGGTTATACCTATCTCTTTGTACGCATGAGGATGAATCCCTTCGCTTATGGTGAGTAATTCTTCAACTTCCTTACAAAGCCCATCGAGAGTTAGTCCAAAAGGGATATCAAGAGAAATGCTTTTGGAAGATCCCCAGTTGTGGGCAAAGCGAAACGAGTTGGCCATATCGGCAGCAAGAAAACTTGCAGATGCAAGAATGATAATCCACGATGTTGGGAATGGTCGATTTCATGTTACAGACATTGGAAGGATTGCTGCAAAATACTATATCCATTATACGTCCATTGAATTATTCAACCAGAAACTTCGCCCAAAAATGTCGGAAGCAGATGTTCTGGATCTGGTCAGCCAAAGTTCAGAAGTGAGTTTCCGAAGATATGTACTTTATCGCTGTAGTCTGATATTTTGAGTAAGTTTGACCAAATCCAGGTTCGCGAATCAGAACTCAAGGAATTGGAGGAGATCATGGGACGTATCCCATGCGAAGTTAAGGTGCTATCTTTTCCGTCTGCTACGATATTTAGAACCGACTTGAAATTTTAGAACGGTACGGATACATCTTCAGGAAAAGTCAACATTTTGTTGCAGGGTTTCATCTCGAGGGAAGTGGTTGATGACTTTGCTTTGGTCTCCGACATGGCCTATGTTGCTCAAAATGCTGGACGGATCGTTAGGGCTCTGGTCGAGGTTGCCATAAGCAAAAAGTGGGCCAACATCACCGCTACGCTCCTAGGGTTTAGTAAGGCCGTAGAAGCTAGGCTTTGGCCATATGAGCACCCCTTGCGACAGCTTAATCTCAAACCAGAAACATTGCACGCACTCGAAAAGTGGGCAGATGATTTACCGGTCTCCAAATTAGCCAGATCAAATCCTGCAGTGTTAGGAGATCTGGTTCATCTGAACGAAGCCCACGGCCACGCCATTATCAATGCATCGAGGCACTTCCCATCTGTCAGCATCTCCTACGTTTTGCAACCCATCGCATATGATGTCCTCCGAATTTCCGTGGATATATACCGCGCCTTTGAATGGAACTCCAGGATACACGCTACCAGCGAGCCATTCTGGCTTTGGGTTGAAAATGAACACAACCTTGACATTCTTCAACTCGCATACATCGTGTTTCACCAAAATACTGAAATGCTGAAAGTCGACTTTTTTATCCTTGTTCCTAATGGAAGCCTGCCGAATTCCATCACTATTAGAGCTATTTCAGATCGTTGGGGTGGCTCAGACGAGGTAATGGCGCTCACGTTTGAAGGACTCATCATGCCATTAGCCGGGCAACTTTCCACTAAAGTTCTGCATCTCCCATTTTTGACCATCGTTGACACCGGAGGTCCTCATCTTTTCAAGGAGATCTTTTCTTCGATTTATACTCTTAACGCCTTGCAGACGCAGGCCTTCTGGAATGTTGTATGTGCTAAACATAATTCCTTGTTTAGCGCCCCTGCGGGAAGTGGTAAATCCGTCCTCGCCCAAATGTCAGTCTGGTGAGTAACATCACTAGCTATTGTGATCGAGGTATATATGATTGGGCATTGTTCGCTTTTAGGTGGAATCTCCTGCAAGCGACGCAAGGTTGGATCTTAATAATCACCCCGACCAAATCGGCCGCTCTTGAAACAACAACTGATTTGCGCCGTGCCTCCCATTTGGCACACATCCCGGTACAACTTGTAAACGAAGCAGCGCAAATACTATCACCGCCTCGATCACGAGTAATTCGGGTCGTGTCGTCTAGGAATCTTCTTGCCGCTCTCTTTGTTCATCTTCCAGTCATTCAAGATTTACGTCTTGTTATTTGCGATGGTCTTGAACAACTGGATCCCTGTTACGAACTTTCGTTATCTTTACTCCGTTCAGCTACGCAGTTATCTCCTACCCGTTTTCTCGCTCTCTCCGCTTCCCTGGATGACCCTAGAGATGTCGCGAAGTGGCTTGGTATTGAAGATTTTGCGATCATGCAGTTCCGTCCAAGGGATCGTGACCAATCGTTGACGATGTCGCACCAAACCTTTAACATCCCACATTCGGCTTCTCTTTTCAAGGCAATGTCTAAGCCAGCACACAGAGCCATAATCAGTGACGGGTTGTGCAGATCTGCGCTGGTTTTTGTACCGTCACAAAGCCAACTTCGTCCAATTGCACGGGATATCATCACACAATGCACTCTGGAGTTGGAAACATCTAGAGGTTACGTATCGTCGGACATATCAGAGAACTTGCTCATCGACCGTGCTAGTAAACTTAGAGACTCTTCCTTGGTTGATTTTGTGATGAAAGGGATAGGATTCTTTCATTCGGGGCTGGACAAGGAAGATAGAGCATTGATGTTGCAGATGTTTGCTGGAGGCATCATCCGTTTGCTTATGGTCCCAAAGGATTCATGCTGGAGTCTGCCTGTAAGGGCAGCGACCGTCATTGTCATGGGTACACAGTATATCCAGCTTGAAGAGCACAGCGGATCCAGACAAGTCAAAGATTACAGCCTGCCCGAACTTGTACGAATGCAAAGTCGTGCTATTCAGCACTCGGATCATGGTCATTTTTACCTATTCTGCCAAGCCGAGGCTCTCGAGACGTATTCAAGATTCCTGGACAACGGTCTGCCACTAGAATCGCACTTGCACCAAAGTAGGGTGTTGCGAGACTGGGCAAATCTATTTTTTAGTGGTAATATCGATCGGACACAGCTTATGGATGTGCTGTCGTTTTCTTTCCTTGCACAAAGGCTGATGGGCAATCCCTCTTATTATGGGTTTCCCTCGCGGAATCAAGGAGAAAATCTCTCAAGGATTGTAGATCAACTAGTTGACAACTTGAAAATGGAGGAGTAGACCAAGTTTTACATGTTTATGAGCAAATAGATGTGAATGACTCCAAAACGGTCTAATCTAAGAATTCCTTGAGCCTTTGAAGACGATCTGCAGCTTTCTGTAGGGTATCCACATCTTTGCAGAAGGCGAATCTAATATAAACCTCGCCGATGGCGGCGTGTCCTTCACAGTAAAACTGGACAGAATCATCAAAAAGCTTCACTCAAACAAAAGGCTTCACAGTACCTCGCTGACAGGAATTGCTGACACTCCTATTTCATTGGCCATAAACCAGCAAACCCTTACAACAAGAAGGTTGAGAATACAGTCAGGCAAATACTTGGAAAACTGACCGAAAATCTCTCCCTCTTCCCAAAACGGATTCCGGGAAGGGATAACCTTCTGGAATTTGTACTCTCGAAATATTCTAACGGAAACATCAAGCAACATCTCACGGGGATTTGAAGATACGTACCAAAAGTACGAAGTACGTCCCTTCTGGAAGGGAATATTTGAGTCCAAGTTGGTCGAATGCCCCACAAAGGATGGATCGTCGTTCTGCATATTCCTTTACTTGGTCCTCAAAGAAATGTCGCTGTTTGACCTGTTCCAATCCTGCGGCGGTGGCTTCTTGCAAAGGGGAATTTGTGCAAAACACGATACGGGTGGTGGCCGCCAAGGTTGGCTGGATAATGGACTTGGGACCAACCAGCCAACCTACTCGCCAGCCTGTCGCAGCAAAGGCCTCTACATTGACTTGTCAGTGACGAAGCACATAGAAAAACCGAAAGGATTCACTTCCCGCTGACCACACCGTTACCGTGCGATCCCACATGCCTGGAAGATTGGCGATATGGATGTGCTCTTTTCCATCAAATACTAGACGGTCATACTAGCAAAGTTGAACCATAGCTTGATAAAGACGACTGTTTGCAACTTACCACTTCATCAGACATAACAAGGAGATTGAATTCTTCAGCAATGGCCGCAATGGCTTCTAGTTCAGTTCTAGTGAAAACCTTCCCAATTGGATTATGGGGTGTGTTGACAATAATCATCTTTGTACGGGAGGTGACTGCGTTCCTGTTCAAGTTAACATAACAGAATACGGTTAATGGGGAAAAACCTACCGAAGTTCTTCAACATCTATTGTCCAATCGTTACTTGTAGGTTTCTTGATGGACAAATCTGGTGGGTGAAGTGGTACATACACCGGCTTTCCACCATTGAACGTGATAGAGGGTAGGTATTGGTCAAAGAAAGGTTCGAACATTATTACTTCGTCCCCCTGTTCCAGGAAAGCAGTGAAGACGGAATATTGACCTGTGATTCGGCCATGAACTTTTGAAAAGCATGTCCTACGCTCACAAACCTTCATTCGCACCACTGGTGACCAAAATTTCACATTCAACGTCCAGATCTCGGTTGAGCTTAGGACCATAAAAGGCCCTAATAGCCTCGCGGAGGCGAATACGGCCCTTTGGATGGGAATAGTGATTAGCTGCTACAGCTTGCAAAGCGTCTTCAGCTGCCTCGGTAACCCATCTCGGGGGCGCGAAATTCATATAGCCCTGACCAAGGTTGATGCAATCTGAAGGCAGATTAACTGCACTGGAATTAACTGTATAATGTGGAAATGCAGCGAGATGTTGGACGAGCGGACCTGAAGATGGACCAAACATCTTGCATCAAAGCTCTTCCTTCTTTCAAGCGCGAAGAAAAAGGAATGAGATTGTTTCTATCTTTTCTCACAAGTCCACTGTGCGCAGAAGCAGCCATCGAAGAGAAAAGTGTTCGAGATGAGAGACGAAATGGTTTCGCCAACATGGACACAGCCGGTTTGAACTCTGGGATTATTCGGACTTGTCGGATGACGCCATACCGCCTGACCATCAGGTTAATTTATTAATTATAAAGATCCGCTCGCGAGCGGGGAAGGCTCTCTTTGCAATCTCACAGTGTTGAGAAGCAGGGCAAGAAAGCCTGATTCCGCCTGAAAAGATGTGGTTTTTCGCGAAAGGCATATTCACTAGCATTCACTCAAAACAAGATACCAGTTCCAACCATTTTGGTTTGTTTGTCTCCGAGGGAACGCTTGTACATTTCCATCTGAAAAATTATTACATTTTCACATAATAAACCACAAGCGTAAATGGGTTCATCGTGTAACACACCACTAGAAGCTTGGAATCGTACAGGGGAACCCCAACAATGGAACCTGAGCAATTGCTCTGCGAATCGAAAACTTATAGTTCATTTGTCCGGCCCTCGCCTCCCACGAAGCTGCTCGTTTCCCTCGCAATAATTGCGGGAATTATGGCAAGTAGACGCTGTGCAATGATTCGACGTAGAGTATTACTGTAACTTTCAGGCACACAATCATGTTCTGTAGTCGACGCCAATTCAATTAGAGAAATTACGCTTGGTGAACCTTGAATATGCTCTTAGCAATATTGGGTCTCCCAAGTCTCCAGAGAACGTGCACGCCATGGCCCATGAGGTTCTGAATCTTATATACCTAGTTGAAACACGATCACAATTGATGTGAGGAATGGACTGGAGGTATTCCCGACTCCCTTGGTGCTGTTTGTTATATGGGATATAGCAGCGGATGTTCAACCATTTTGAATGTCACAAACACGATCGTGACCATCAGTGACATTGTCACAAAATATTTCATCACGAGTTCACGCCCTCCAAACTCCAAAGCGTTGGCAATTCGCATATTGGGGTGCTGTCAGGGTAAGACGTCTGCTGCTGATGAAAAAGTCGTTATCTCAGCTTCACAGTAGGAATACCATCCTGTTGGCGATGGTTGACCACACAGACGCTTTTGCCCATGAGTAAGTAAAACCGTGCACTTAGTTGTACCCTGGTTATATCCTTTGTTGAAGGCCTTCCGAAGCAAATACATCCTCGCACCTACAGTCTGTTAACAGGAAGAAACTTCAAGTGTTGAATTTCCCTCGGAATGAACTTGACGACGACACCTCGGACGAAGAAGAGTTTGTTTATCCTGCAGAGGCCGGGAACATCGAAAATTCTGACAAGTCTACTTCCTCTCGTCAATCTCACCCATCTCCAGCCCAGCTGGAATCTCTTTATGCAGCAGCTTCTTCAGGAGATCTTCCTCTTTTGAAGCGCTTATTCAAGACTGCTGTCAAGAATGGAGATGTTGAATCGTTTGCTTTAGCCAACCACGCATCTACCCGAACGGGGCTTACAGCGCTACATACTGCTGCCAGCAGGGGATATCACGACATAGCTGTTTGGTGTGAGTCTCAAACTCCTTTATGATGTTGTCCGTTTGCTAACTGCCTTAGTGATTGAGGATTGTGGTGCCATGCCTGATTTAGAAGATAGAGAAGGCGAGGTGAGCTTAATTTATATTCCCTCAAAAAAAAGAATTTACTTGGTACCACCAGACAGCTTTGCACAAAGCGGCTTTGAATGGCCATATGACAATAATACAGTATCTTCTCCCAGAGAAGGCAGACGTTCATGCAAGGGATGCGGATGGTTGGACTGCACTCCATAATGCATGCTCAAAAGTACGTCCATTGGGTTAGCGTTATGATTATCGGACTGAAGTTAGCTATTTAGGGCTACCTTGATATTGTACGCTGGTTGTGTGAGAAGGGAGGTGCAACTTCGATGATCAATACTGTGCGTGGCACGGATATTCGGAGCAAGGATGGATGGACACCTCTAAGTAAGCTAGTTCTGCCTTTCCACCTATTAAGTAAAACATCCTTACTTTATTAAGTGAACGCATCTTCAAAGGGACACCTACCTGTAGTTTTATATCTGTTAATCAAACAAGGAGCGGATCCTCTCATCCGTAACAAGTGGGGTGAGACTGCATTTGACGTGGCGGCAGCAGTCTTCGAAGTTTGGATATGCGAAGTCAGTGGACATATATTCTGATTGGGGTTTGCTTATCAATAGGAGTCCCTCAGATCCTGCAACAATTCGAGGCTGAACGGTGGCGTAGCACTCCCACCCTTTACAATCCCTTACTTGTTCATACAACGATTCCCCTCATCCTCTATGAAAACCAACGTCTTGATATGCGTTTTAAAACAATAGCTGTATCTGGTGGACGTCCAAAGTTTTCCCCTCCTGGCCTGGGTAGACATGGCCACCGAGCTCCGTTCGAGCTGAAAATTCCCTTTCCAGGTGAAGGAACGGAATCAACGGTTCCAGCATGGCGTAGTGGAATCCAACTTCCACTTAAAGAGGCACCTTGGGTGCTTCCTCGGCCTGCAACACCAACGCATCCCACTCGCGATGGTGTCGAAAGGAGTCATTTTTGGTTGTAAGACGCATGACATCCATTTTGTAGATAGCTAAACAGAATTTTAGATCTGACTGGACACTCGACATCACGCATCCGGCGGTTGATGCTCAGGAAGGCTGGCAGTACGCACAATCTTTCAATACCCCCAACGACCAATGGGTGGCTGAAATGCCGCCCCAACTCGAGAGAATTATGACGAACAATGCCATTGTTCCCAGTGGGTTTGGTGGTGGCCCCTCAACTATAACCAACCCTTTGTCATCTCCTCATTTTACAAGAGCGCAAACTACATGGGTTCGCAGGCGACGTTGGGTGCGAATCATGCGTCGCAGACTCGACATACCGCCATTACCTTTCCTTGAACCAGATGGTGCGATGTACCATCTTGGTTTTGACGGATCCTTGATTCCTTATAAAGAAAATACCAATCAAGAAGAGGGACAGGAGTTATCCGTTATGCAACCGACCTCTTTGTCCTCTGCTCAAGATTATGTTGCTCGAGCGAGATATTTGGTTGGCCACCAAAATCAAGATCTTGATGCCAATGGTACTCCCCTTTCTGTCCCTGAAGCTCGCCGAGCAATTGCAAAATTAGAACAGGCTGTCTCAGAATTAAGACAAGGACTTCTCCGTATGTATGCATTTTGTAGCAGTATGTATGTTATTCATAATGTCCATAGGTGATGAAGATACCGATCGCAAGATTCAAGCTGAAGTTTTACTCAATGCATACAGCCGAGAATTAGATCGCCGCCGTTTATCAGTTGGAGTACACGGTCTCTTACTATCTGATGATGGTAAGTGTCCCATTTGTACACTTCTGCAAGCAATCAACGCCCGGTCAAAGAAAATCACTTGTATGACGACGACGACGACGATTCTGAAGAATTCCACTACCCAGAAGCATCCGTCGAGCAAGCATCCAGTCCAATATCCAGAACTTCGGGCTCTTTGCAACGGCGGGATAGTAACTACATCCCAGCTGATCTTACACCTCAGTTAACCCAAGCACCCGAATTCCGTGTCCCCACACATGAAGCGCCTCAAAAAGTTCTGACTCCTAGATGGACACCTCCAACTCCTCGTCAGTTACAGGCTCAGTGGGAAAGGGATGACGCAGTGGCTCAATGCCGAGATTGCAATCGTCGATTCACTTTTCTGGTTCGAAGGGTGTGTTTGCCTTCTCTATTGCCATGCTTAGGCTAATTACTATCATTTACTTTGGCCATGTTTCAGCATGTAAGTAATTACTGGGGTTCCTCATTGCAATCCCTCTGATGAACCTCAGCACTGCCGTAAATGTGGACGAATCTTCTGTGATCGGTGTTCTTCTCATCGTACCGTTCTCGATCCAGCAGACGTCGTTCGTGACCCTATGTTAACAGAAGTTTCCTTACCTACTGCTCTACATCGTGTCTGCCAAATTTGCTATGAAGAAGTTTCTAATAACATTCCGAGCAGATTGCATCGTACGAATACGATGGAGGGCATCGTCGTCGACCAGCAACGGCTGACCATTCCAGGATCTTTGTCCCGCGCACAATCTAGCTCCCAATTAAGTGATTTAGCTGAGTACGTTAGACCCACTTGTCAGCAACATCTTTTCATAACGCACTACCAGGTGTCCAGTATGCAGTCAAAATCTTGGAGAGGTTGGAGATGCTGTCGCTCAAGAGGCTCACGTCAAAAACTGTCTTGAAGGTGGATCTGGGACTCCACAAGCCACAAGATACCTTGTCTATCCACTTCAAGCTGAAAGCACATTGATTGGCATGGAATGTAAGTTGAATTGTCTTATCTCAAATGATATTAATCTTTCTCCAAAGGTGTTATATGCTTGGAAGAATTTATGGAAGGTAACAAGAGAGACAAATTGTTTCTTCCATTATATTTATTTGACGCTTAGGTTCAACTGTTGCTCGTCTTAGCTGCTTTTGCAGTTTCCACAATAGTAAGGGTCTCTTTTTTTAAAAAAAACAACTATCTTGTTTCTAACATCTTTCTAAGCTTGTCTCAGCTCGTGGCTCCAACGTGGCAAGAGCTGTCCTGTCCATGCTCGTTGATTTCTTGCGATTTGGCTGGGGTCTGGATATTTGGAATGATATGAATTGCAAATATGTTGTCCATTACTACTATTAATTGATTAAAGTCTTAGTCGCCTTCATCCCGCGGCTCGTAGAAGGTGCTGTACTGAATTCTGCTTGCATCGACACGAATGATATCGGTGTAGTCTTCTTCATCTGGCTCAATGATATCCTGGCCTTTACGCCCATCATCTTGATCATCCTCGAACCAATTAGCAGGATCCTCATCATCTGAGTCCTCATCTTCCATATCCGATTCCGATGGTTTGTAATTCCTATTGAGGATATTTTTTAGACAACAAATAGGTCAATCTTTACATGATACCTACATGAAGGCCCATATTCGTGCTTCTCTTTCTTCTCTCGTGAGCATCTGAGCAGGAACAGTCCGTCTCTGCGTCTTCTCTTCTGCAATCTGCTTATCCCGTAAAAAGGCTGCTTGTTCCAATTGCATAGCTTCGTCTATTGCCATCATGCCTGTTGCACCTGTGGTGGCATTACGCCCCTGTTGCAAAATTTAGCCAAGATTAAAATCACTAGAATAATCACGCACGAACTGTGCAAGTGCTTTCCGTTTTGCTTCGATTGCTCTACTTGATGGGGGGTCTGGTGAGGGATCAACGGCCATATCACCTTCCCCTCTTAACGTCGTTTTGCGTAATCCTGTATTGATACTTTCAACTCCGAGGAGCTCAATCAGTTGAGATTCGACAGCAGCTTGTTCAGCTGTTACCCTTCGAAAATAGGATGATGTATTGGCGTTACTGTTGTTTTATCAGATCATAAATATGAGGATACGAAGTAGAAGATGAGAAAATATGAGGATATGAAGTAGAAGATAAGAATTATTATTACGCACGGGGATGATAAAATCTTTGCGTTAAGGTTATGACGGTCTTGCAGTTCCCGTACTGTCATTTCCGAGATTGGTCTATTGTTGGGTTTAGGGGCTGGTCGGAAGCCAGGTATAGTCGAAGAACCACTGGTTTTTCTGCGTATGGGAGAGGATGAGCCACTCATTATGGGAGATAACCTGATCGATGTTAAATAAAAGAGAATTCAAGGTGACATAAGGACGTTACTTGACTCCAACTTATAATAGGGTATGTTGAACCTAATCATTTTCATTTCCTTTTAAATCGTTGAACCGAATTTGATTAGTACCGGGAACAAGCTGCAACTCTCCCTGATATTTTGGCAAAAATCCATCAGCCAACATTTAATTAAATTTTTGCTAACTATAGAGAAACAAATTCATACAGAGTACAAGTACTGGTACAATCGTTGAATGAAACAGCGCACTTCGTTTTCACCCTAAGCTGGGATGTCGGCACGGGTTGTTTTTCCATACCAGTTACATGAATGAATCCCTCTGCTCATTCTGATGAGATGGGGTCTACACATCTAGAATGAAAGATCTTACCATCCCGGGAGGCATGAACTCGTCATTGTCTGGTTCCTGATGTGGCCACCGTCGATTACCCCGACCCAGGGGGCCAATTCCAGGGACAATAGGGTCGAATCTAGCACCAGGAGGGGCTCCCAATGGCGGTAGATATCCATCACCGCCCCATGGGCCCCGGACGGGCTGAGAGTCAGGTGCAAAGAGCGGGTGATTTGGTCCAACAATCATGCCGCCATTATCTGGAGGGAACAACGAGGGCGGAGCAAACGGATTTGTAGGGAATGGGTCGAGATCCCTCCTCCCGACTTCAAGAGGACTACGGGCGTTCCCCGGGCGGTGGCGAGGATAAGGTTCTCTTTCTGGCGGAGGCCCTGTCGGTGGGGACTCAGGTGGACGGCTACCAGAAGACGAACTAGGCTCAGTAGATTCTCGGTAGCCTTCTTTTTGCAAACCAGGAATCAATTTTGTAATGATGTTAAGTTTGAACAACGATATGAGATCTGAGACGCGATTGGATGAAATAAATCCGTGAACAAGGGGTTGTGTCGTCTCGGTAGACTTGGGAAAGAATGACATTGACGTAAAATCTTCTGTCGAAACGTCGAGGCTAACCAGCTTATCAGTCTATAAGACAACTTGAGATCATTGCCTAGGGTTCAACAAGACATTTCCAACCTGAAGGCCAATTGCATTGATCACGGTCCTTTTCCCAAGCTTGCAGACGGTGAGTAGAAAGTCGAGGCTACTTTGATCGTGCTTATATTTGAAGGAGTAGTAGCTAGGACCATGCTTGTTCCAATCGGTGGGAAGGGCACCATTGGAATCAGTTCCAGACGCATGTGAAGTTTCATCCACGCTGATAAATCGGAAAGCCAGTGTAATAAGAGCGGTGTGGAGAAGTGCTGCAATTCCATCTTGTGGTGAATTCAATGTTTTGTTTTCTCCTGGCAGGAGAGAAGGGAGCGCAGCTATGAGTGCTGAAGGATCGAGTATGTTGGATGTCATAGTTTAAGTGCCACTGCGATATCCGTGGACGCGATGACATAAACAAATGCTTTATATGTAAACAAGTACAAATACAAAGCCTTCACAGCTTCTTCTCCACACCACTACTTCGTTTACTCAATGGCACGCAGAGACAGGTCATTTTCACCTGAAACATCAAACAAAAGGGTAAGGCCTTATCATCGTTCACCCCGGTCTCCATCGCCAACGAGGCGTAGCAGTCAAAAAAATGGCCGTTCTCGATACGAAGACGAGTGGGATCGAGACCGTGAAAGGGACAGGGACAGATATAGGGACAGAGACAAAAACAGGGATAGGGATCGTCACAGAGATGAACGTTATAGAGATGACAGGAAAAGAGAGTCGCATCGTGACGAACGCAAACGGTCCCGTTCTCGCTCTCGTGACCGACGGGCACCAAGCCCCCCACGATCTTCTGCTCCTCTTGCCGAACATACAGCTACCCCTCCTCCAGAGAACGAGAAAATAAAAGCTACAAGGGCAAAGTTCGAAGTTTGGAAAAAAAAGGAGCGCGAGAAGAAAGCGCTTGATGAAGCCAAGGCCAAAGCCTTGGCATTGGCAGGCAAATCTGCTCCAGGTACGCTGCTTGAATTTATGGTTCAATTTTCATGATTTCACATCACTTGATCCATCCACAGCTCCGTCGTCTTCATCTACGATAACGACAAAACAGCCAGGACAATTAAACCGTTCTGCGCTTAGTGGTCTCGGTCTCAAAGGTCTTCCAATCAAACCAGATTTTGCTAATGCCGGGAAGGGAGTGGGTGCCTCATTGGACGACTCTGTGGAATCCAAACGGAAGCTGGAGAAACTTGAGGATATGCCTGCTGTCGACATGTCCATGTCTGAAGACGGTGTCGGCGTTGGTGACCTTGAAGTGGACGACGACGACGACGATGAGGCAAACCGCATGGACCAGGCATTGAAAGCAAAATCAAAAGACACCATGGAGGTAGATGAAGACGAGGAAGTTGATCCTTTGGATGCCTTCATGTCTAGCGTCAAGGAGGAGGTCAAGAAGGTCGATATCGAGGACATGAAAAAGATGGAAGGTCTCAAAGGGTCCAAGTCGGGAATGAGACTTGACGAACGAATGGCCGAGGAGGGAGGCGATGAGGAAGATGATAATATTGTTGTCGATGAACTTGATGCCACCGAACTTAATCCCGAGGAAATTCTTGCTCTTGCCGCGAAGAAAGCAAAGAAAAAGGAACTTGCTACTGTTGACCACTCTCGAATAAAATACGAGTCTTTCCGTAAAGAGTTCTATATCCCTCCTCCGGATATTGCCTCTATGACGGATGCAGAAGCTGATTTGTTACGACTTGAGTTGGATGGCATCAAAATTCGGGGCTTAGACTGTCCGCGACCGGTGACGAAATGGAGTCACTTTGGTCTTCCTGCCAGCTGGTGCGTTTGTCAATTTACAATTCTCTAAGTATTTGATCCCATCTCTCACTCTAGTCTTGAAGTCATCAAACGGCTAAATTACGTGGCACCAACATCTATACAAGCCCAAGCCATTCCAGCAATCATGTCTGGCCGTGATGTGATTGGCGTAGCAAAGACAGGTTCAGGCAAAACAATTGCTTTTTTGCTTCCACTCTTTCGTCATATAAAAGACCAACGTTCCTTAGAACAGATGGAAGGGCCTATTGCGGTCATAATGACGCCTACTCGCGAGTTGGCCGTACAAATCCACAAGGATTGCAGGCCTTTCTTGAAAGTGTTGAACCTGAGAGTAAGCTCTCCGTTTCTTCTTGAGATTTTGGTGTAATTCTTCTGACAGGCTGTGTGCGCGTACGGTGGCTCACCCATCAAGGATCAAATAGCTGAATTGAAAAAGGGGGCGGAAATCATTGTTTGTACCCCTGGCCGAATGATTGATCTATTGACTGCGAACTCAGGTCGTGTTACGAACCTCAAGCGAGTCACCTACGTTGTTTTGGATGAAGCTGACCGTATGTTTGACATGGGGTTTGAACCTCAAGTTATGAAAATTGTCAGTAACATACGGCCTGACAGGCAAACGGTTCTCTTCTCTGCAACTTTCCCAAAGCAAATGGATGCACTGGCGCGGAAAATCCTGCATAAGCCTCTCGAGATTACAGTCGGTGGACGTTCGGTCGTTGCGGCCGAAATAGAGCAAATCGTCGAAGTTCGTGCCGAAGATACGAAATTCACCCGCCTTCTTGAGATTCTGGGACAGATGTACAATGAAGATCCTGAAAGTCGAACTTTGGTATTTGTGGACCGCCAGGAAGCGGCCGACAACCTGCTCCGCGAGTTGATGCGCAAGGGCTACCTTTGCATGTCGCTTCACGGTGGCAAGGACCAGGTTGACAGAGACCAGACTATTGCCGACTTCAAATCGGGTGTCGTTCCCATTGTCATTGCTACTTCCGTAGCTGCTCGCGGTCTTGACGTCAAACAACTCAAGCTTGTCATCAATTACGACGCTCCGAACCATATGGAAGATTACGTGCATCGTGCTGGCAGAACGGGTCGTGCTGGCAATAAAGGGACTTGCATAACATTTATAATTCCTGAACAGGAAAGGTACTCAGTTGATATCTATCGTGCGCTCAAAGCAAGTAATGCTGCTGTCCCGACAGAGCTGGAAGAACTTGCAAATGGTGAGTGATTGTAGGAATTGAGTTTCAAGCAGTCTCACTGACATTTGATCAGGCTTTTTGGAGAAGGTCAAGTCTGGAAAAGCACAAGTAGCTGGCTCTGGATTCGGAGGCAAGGGTCTAGACAGGCTTGACAAGGAACGTGACGCGAAAGAGAAAGCCGAACGCAAAGCCTATGGTGAACCCACAGGAGAAGAAGACAAGGTCTCCGTTGCGGAGGAAGCTACTGTTAAAGCCACTGCTGCTTCAGGGGATGATATGACTTTCGGCAACTTCAAAGTCGAGATTAGACGCGGACCCGCTCCTGACACTTCGAAGGGTATCTTTGCCATGGGTAGTGCCATTGCTGCTGCCCGTAAGTTGGCCCATGAGAAGGAAGAGGAACGGTTAAAGAGTCAGATGAAAGCCGCAGAAGAAGCTGCTGCTCGTGCGGGAAAAGACACAGCTGCACACAAGCAGGCATTATCTGTGGTCGCCAAACTCAATGCTCAACTTCGTGCTTCTAAACTGGTCTTACAATCTCAATTACAAGCCGATGAAATGGGTCTTACAGCTCGGAAGACCAATCCCGATTCCACGGATTTCCATGCAATTATTCCCATTAATGACTATCCTCAGAAGGCTCGTTGGCGTGTCACTAACAAAGAGACCATGGTTCAACTCATCGATATGACTGGTGCATCTGTAACGAACAAAGGTGAGGTTCCTTTATCTGTTTATCTGCTTTCTTCCAGCTTACCTGATTACTTATAGGTATCTATTATGAACCTGGCAAAGAACCGCCCCCAGAAGGACCGCCAAAATTGCACCTGCTTATAGAGTCCAATGAAGAATTCAGGGTACGCAAAGCAAACATCTCTCTTGTTCTAGGACAAAATTCATCGATCATTCCTTACAGGTTGAACAAGCAGTGCGGGAGATCAAAAGGCTGCTCATCGAAGCCTCTGCTGCAGCCTTGCAAGCAGAGATGCGGAATCCCACTGGCACAGTGGGTAGATATAGTGTGCTGTAGTTTTCTGATATCGTTCTCTTTTTTCCCTGTAAGCATTATATCTTCAAATTGATTCTTTTTTATTACAACAAGGTAGAACAAAAAAAGCAAGGTCGAAGATCACCTATTTAGACCGACCCCTCTGGATTTCAATCCATTTCCAGGCAGAGTATGGCCCGATTCCTTAATTCTCTTCTCGACTTCAGAGGCTTTTGTCTCTATTTCTCGAACAGCACTGTCAATCCATTGGAGGCTCTCCAAATGACTACTAAGGATCTGGGTGATTTGTGCCATGGGATCTTTTGACGCGTCGTCTGATCTTGCGGTGATGGATAATGCGTTGACAGACTCAATCATTTGAGTCAGAGAGCCAGACAGATCATCCAGCTGTGTGTGGAGATCGGTGGCAAGCATGTAACTGGAGAATGCAGTTGAAAGTGTGGTCTATAATAGTGGAGAATACACACTTTTTGTCCCGTTCATTATCAGCAGGACCGGCATCCAATGTTTTTAAAGTAGTACTTTGTCCACCGAGGATTTCTTGTGAAACTTTTTCATATGCATCCAGAGTAGTTGCAAGATCTTTTTGTTGTTGCTCAATGTGGTTCAGAGTTTCATTGATATCATTCTGTTGTTTCTCTGCCCCTAAAACGTGGCTATATAACGCAGCGATCTGCCAACGAATTAGATAATGAGCGTCAGTGGCAAAACAGTGAGAGTTACATTGTTGCCGTTTCCAATTAGCGCCCGATCCCAGGCCGCAACTTCTGCTCCAAACTTGTTGAATTCCCGCACATTAGTCTCGAGATCTGACGACCATTTGTTAACGATCTCTTCCAAGGTCTTTCCCCTCAACATAGAAGGAGGCGCAATTGCCACAACAGCCCCCGTTATTGCAGCCGCTGTTAAAAGTAACTAATAAAAAGTATGATTGGCTTAGTGCTTAGTGAAACGTACTGGTGGTGTCCTTCTTTTCGCCAGCTTTTGTGGCTGTCGTATCCTTCTTTTCATCAGGTTTTGCAGCACCAAATAGACCGAAGGGAGCAGCTTAATTACAAATCAGACAAATTCGCACACCTTAGGACCCTTATCTTACCTGGTGTACTGTCTTTCTTTCCCTCATCCGGTTTTGTGCCAAACAGACCAGTTCCCAGAGCTGCTAATGGTGATAAGAAGTTTTAAATTTGCAAGCGTAGTTCATTCTTACTAGGTGCGTCTTTCTTCTCTCCATTGGACGGCGCAGCAATAGTACTAGAAGTGGTGGTCGCAGGGGGCTTAGGGAATAATGCCCCACCAGCCGTGGTAGCTGTAGATGCGCTGGATCCCGTTGTCGTGCTTGATGCTGATGTATCAGCTGCCTTGGTTGGCAAACCAAACAAACTCTGGGCACCAGAAGTAGCACCACTCGGAGGCTGTGCAAAGACTGAGAGTACATATGAGTCAAAATCAAAGACGAGCAACTATACTTACAGTTTGAGGCTGCGGGCTTTGCAGAATCAGATGGTTTAGGTAGTGAAAAGGCAGAAGAACCGCCAAACAAAGGGTTCGCCGTTGTAGAAGTTGCACTACTGGTAGCTGAAGGGGTGCTCCCAAAGATACTTCCTCCTGTAGCAGGGGTTGCAGTTGTCGAAGTGTTGGAACCGCCGAATACACCACCACCAGATGTTTTTATGGCGCCAAACAAACCACCAGTCGAGGCGGGAGTCGTGGATGATGTTGCATTCGTCCCTCCCCCAAAAATGTTGGATCCAGCGGGTTTAGCTGCTGATAAAGCATTGGTATTTCCAAACAGGCCTCCCCCTCCTAAAGCAGTCGTGGATGGATTGGTCGGGGTGCTACCAATTCCTGTTGTTGTTGAAGTGGCAGTAGCAGTATTGCCAAATATGCTAGTACCAGAGGAGGGCAACGATGGGTTTGAAGTGGCACCAAAGACGTTGACTGCGGGTTTGTTATTCGTGTTGGAAGGCGCTGAACCGAACATGTTTCCTTCCAAAGTTAAAGTCAAATCCTGCAGCCACCAAAGACGGTATATGACTCACCGGTTGCTTGGTTAGCAGCGGTCCCAGAGTTACCAGTCCCAGCAGAATTAGCTGATGTGTTGAAAAAGGACATCTGCGAGAACGAGACTGAGAATGGATGTTTGTGAAGACCACACGTTTCGTGGCTGTGCAATGCATCAAAATCGATAAAAGTGGAAACTCCTAACACAAGTGCTACCATCATCGTTATGAGCTCAAGGTCGAGCACATTAGGACCAAACTCCAATTCTTGGTAATTCGCTTTTTCTTGTTATGTGTGCCGAAATTTATGGTCTTTCAAAGGAGTGAAAACTTGGACTCGTTCAAGATCTTTGAGCGAGGCTCGCCGGGTGACGAATGGACACTTTGTGTTCATCCCCAGGTGCGCAAATCAAGTGTAAAATTGCAAGAGATTCTCACCTATTCTTGCCTTACTATCAGGGTTGGGTTTATTTTTACAATGCCACACTCAGAGTCGTCACAGATCATGATATTCGTAAACCAGGGATTGTTGACGACATGATTGCCTTTTGTTCCAAAATGGAAATTTCGGGGCTCCCTGAAGCGTTAGAATTTCATATTTATCTTCCGAGACAAGCAAACGATGGAGTTGCTTTGTTTAACCTTGTTATTAATCATTCCTTCTGTCTTGCTTCCTACAACTCAGAGGACGTCACGGAGGAGATAGCCTGCTCTCTGGGTCCACAGAAACGTAGGCTTGTCAGTTTATGGGTTATTGATTTAATTGATTGGTTTAGTGAACAGATGCCGTAGACTGTACTGGAACTATTTGTGGAACCATCCTGTTCATGTCCCGCTTCCAGCGCGGGCTCTTGAAGATGCTTCCGATGCTCTCTTGTGGTTTCACGTACGTCTTTCTTTGTCACAGATCCGAATTGATTCTGACGCCTCATAAAGACGGATAATATGATATCTGGCACAAAAAGCATCGTTCCTTTTTCAAAAGCCGAATGCGATGAATTGTCGCGCATTTTACGAGGGTTGTCGCGTGAGTTTAATTTGACTCATCTGATCCTTCTGACCACTCCTCTCTCAGTTCAGCCATATGCTACATCGACATCTAAGACGGCTTTTGTTTCATGGTTCCTCCGCGAAGTTTGCAGCTTCCGTGATGCTGAAGCTTGGGGTCAACACACTTTGAAGCAAGCAAGAGAACGACGCGAACTACGCGAAGGGACCAAACAAAATTTTCAGGTGTACAGTCCGTCGCGCTTAGGACTCTGGTTTTTGAACTTCGTCATCAACTTTCTGTTATTTGGCATTCCTCATAGTTATCGCGCGCATATTAAGGTGGATTCTTCACCTTATAAGTCCTGCCTGACTGATGGACTTCACATTCCCGTCAGATGTCGAGCCAATATCATGGCCGTCTCACGAACTTGCAGCAAAAATGGGAAAAATATGTTGAAAGACTTGTCCGCGATTACTCTCATTTCTTATTGCTAGTTAGGTGTCATCCATCAAATTATTAGGAGCAGTCTGATTTATTTTAACTTCCAGTCTACCGTCTTGCTCTCGTATGCCTGTATATTCGCTTATGAATCCCAAAACTGATTCACCGTTCACCTAGTGCTACCGTCGGAATTCTTACCCTACCGAATATCCCTGAAAGTGCAACGACAACAGCGATGATTTCCGCTCTTGCTTCTCTTGGTAGCATCATAATTGGTGTTTTCCTAATCTGGAGACATCAGGCAAACAGTTCTACAACAGACACTGTATGTCATTGCCAACTTACAACATTATCATGACAAATCATTCCTGTTGCAGTTCACCTACATGCACAACGCCCAGCATTGCTTTTTTGGATTATATGGCCATTCAGCAATACTCAGTTTTCCGCCTGTCCTCTTGGTTTGGGCGGTTCTTTCCTTCAGTTTATCTTTGGTCCTCTATGCAGTCGATCGGCGTGAAGGGACTAAGAGTTCAGGATGGGTAATACTTGCGTTATTCTTCTTGCTTTCAATGATTGTTGCCACTGCTTTGGACACATTTTCTAAGATATGGAAGGTGAGGAGGCGGGACTTTGGAATTTTGGACAAGATAGGATCGTTTTGGAAGAAATCTGAAGTTGTTTGATATATACGATATGCCATGACATATATACGACCCATCGATACGATCTTATTGTTTATCGATACCCTTACGGATGTGTACCAAATAGATATTAGAAACCCTTGTACTTATGATATCAGAGCTTGCCACATTGACTAAAATTAGTAACGCTTACCCCTTCAAGGTAGTTCATGGGCAACCATTTGTCCGCGCCAGGTCACAATTACAAGTTTGTCGTCCGAGCACTATGTCGGTTCCTCTTTTTGTATACAAAATCATACCCCAAAATTTCCCGCCTCCTTTCCCTTTGCCTGAGATCCTACCTCCGAGCGATCTTGATAAAAAGGACGGATTTATTCATCTATCATCAGCAAATCAAATTCTTGGTGTCCTCCGTCTCTTCTTCGCAAAGGAAGCGCGAGTATATGTGCTGAAGATCAGCTATGGTAAAGTAAAAGAAGGGATCAAGTGGGAAGAAGGTTCTTGCGCTCCTGGTGTGGCTGAGGGTATGTATTATCATTGTATATCGTCTTACCATTAATCGACTCACGCTGATTATGACTCTGTAAGTGACTAAGGGAGATTTGTTTCCTCATCTGTACAACAATCTTCGCCTTGGAAGAGACGAGGTTGACAGCGTTGCACAATGGGACAAGGAGTCCGCTGATTGGGATGTTATAGTGGACAGAGCAAAGGAAGAGGGATGGCTTGTCTTCTGACACTTTCTTCATCCAATGTTCTTCGATTGTATCGGGAGGATTAAAAATTGCGAGGAGAAACGTCTCATATATTTTCTTGAGAATAAAGACAGTGGCACTACATGTTCATGTTTCTAGACGTAGTACATAGTGTTGAACTTAGGTTTCAGAGACCCTGTAGGATGGCCTGAAGCCTCCCTGATACTTAATCCGGAATCAGTGTACGTTACTGGGGAAAACACGATCGTACGATTTCTGGCACAATGCGAAGATGTTGTCTATCATACAAAAAAATATAAGATTGGATTTACAGCCCAGATGTCTCAACTACAAGAAGTGATGCCCCTCCATCTGCTGTTATTCGCCTCCGAGTCTTCATGACAATGTATCGACGACCAAAACGGGCAAGAACTTTATCTTCGTTCTCGTCAGTATTGCTTGAAATTCTATTCTCATTATGAGCACCCGAGTTGAATAGACCAAGGCCTGACGGTGCCAGTACAATCGCTTGACCGGTCTTGAAATCCAAGTGAATATATCGAGGATAAGAAGTGGTAGAAGAGCTGACCTGAAGTTTAACCACTTTATCAAATGCATCTGAATCAGAAAAATCCGTGGGCACATGGTTGACCAAATGGTTCCACCAGCTTGGAGATGAGAACCGGTGCAAAATTGAAACAGAACAGAGGTCAAGCAGAACGGGGGGTACAACTGTAGGTTCTAATTCAAGAAAGTTGGTGCTCGAGCTTTTCTTTGGCAGTATTGTTTTACCTTGAGTACTAATAATGACTCGCATAGCGAGGTGACGTTGTTGGCGAATGAGGTTCAACAATGACTTCGTTAAACCACTTGAGGACTTCTCGGATGAAAGGTACTGTAATGTAGATGAGACAAGCACACACAAGATATAAGTGATTTGCACGAACCTTGTGAGCCTCGTCTACTACCAGGACTTTCCCTGTTCCTACATCCGAACGGATGAAAAGACGTATCATGATCTCGAAAAGACCACAAGCTGAACTAGCATCTAAGAATGGGTCTGACAAATCGATTATTGTCAGCCACCCTTCCTTAAAGCGCGAAATCTTTCGCTTTTTATCCTTGGACGAAGACCGAGTTGGCTCGGGTTCTAAAAATGACGTGAGCAGTCCCAGCCGTTGTTCAAGGCCAGCCAGTTGTGCTTGATTGAATTTCTGCTTGGACACTTCCAATTTCTGCATAAAGGCAGCGTAGGAATAATTTTCACCAAGCTCCCGTAAGATCGACTGAGACAAATGTCAGGAAGAATTGATCAAAAATACTTATAGACTTGCCATAATGATTTGCATATATAGTGGCGCGGAATCAGAGAAGCCCACAGCCATCATCGACAAGATCGCAGCTACGTCCAGTTCTGAACTCGAGAACAGCAACGGTTCAACAGATACCCGTACTCCCAATGGTGCGTAGACAGTCCGCATTGTCTGTAACGATGATTTTGACACATAGACCCGCACAGGAGGGCCTGCGATACGCGAAGAGATTGAGGACGAAAGCCAAGCAGCTTCATTGGGTAAAGAATTTGGGCCACCTTCGCCATAATGTAGAACAAGTCCAGCAAGGGGTTTCGTCAGGGAACCGATTGCAGGGAAGTCGGATATCAACATATTTTCCAATATGGTAGATACAGTGTGTGACTTCCCGGAACCTGAAGCAGTGGTTGGATGATCCAGGAAGAGATTCCAAAGTCGAGATAATCCATAACACACCTTGCACACCACAAACGATTGCAGAAAATGGAGAGTTCTAATCGGATCAACGTCAGATCTGCTTTACAGTTTGAAGAATAATGATTACAGTGTTTATATATAAGCGTTGGTCATCTGGGACCTCAGGTTGTCCTTTTCGACTAGAGACGATCATCAAAAGCGATGCTATTGACTAGGCTGAGAATACATACTGAATTCCCAATACCTTCCCAAAGACACCATATTGGCCAATACGCTTGTCGCTCTTGACGCGTAAATAAGCTTCACGGGTCATCAAGGGCGCGGTGAGGAGGTCATGGGTTGCGATGATCTCTGATGAATCCTTGTCCTCGTCACTGGAAGGTGAATCGGAATCTTCTAAAAGTTGCCACTCTTCATCGCACTGAGAAAATTTGGGATTCAGAGTAACGACTAGAATGACAGAAAATTTACTTACATAACAATTGGTTTCGGATTCCGATAACTGTGCAATGTGATCCTCTTGGACCTGAGAACGAGACATTACTGGCATAAAATGACGCCTTTAGTAATATTAGACGCCAGGTTCAAATTTTCGTTTTGAACTTGTTAAGAACACCAGAACGTGCTCTAACCCTTTGGTTTGCCACGAGGATGGTTTCTTACATATTTGGCCTTCCTTGACGTACGTGGTAATTACGGCACCAAGCTTAAGAGGCACCTTTAGCGGGCATTTGGGAAATGGCCGCTTTGGTTTGTATTGCAGTTGAATTATGAGAAGGTGGTATTTCCCGCGATCTCGGTCCGTTTCCCCATCTCCAAAATTGGATCCAACAACCCTGATACCTTTGTTTCTTGACGAATATGGCATTATTTGAGGTTCCAGGTTGGACTATTCCTACCACACCTATTCAAGATGATTTTCATCACAAATCCAAAAAACGGAAACTATTGAGCCCGAACGACCCCACACGAGGAACAGGGCCAGCCATTGACAAGGCTCTGTCCCATAAACACCCCCCAACCCTAAAGGTCCCTTCTCGACATCACCTTTCTGTCAAGAAAAAGAAAACGAGCCACTCGGGCCAGAAACAGAAAGATATTCATACCGAAGTTGATGGAAGAAGCAAGAAGAGGAAGAAATCTGCTCAAAGCCTCTCGCTGAATCAAGCCGAAATTCTCAACAATTGTGTGGTACCTTTGACTGATCTACAGAGGAGAATGAAGGAGACCCTGGATGGCGCAAGATTCAGGTGAGTTGTACCCATTACCTTTGCTACAAGGTAGACTTACACATGGTTCTGTCTTAAGGTTGATTAATGAAACCCTGTACAAGACGGAGAGTCGGGAGGCACGACGCATGGTGCAGCAAGACCCCAAAACGTTTGAGGAGGTTTGAAGTTTCCACGTATTTTTGTTCTGCCAGATTGAAGAAATGACTTCGTTACTCAGTATCACGTCGGCTTCCGACACCAAGTTCTTTCCTGGCCAACAAATCCCGTCGACCATTACATCGAGAAATTCTCATCTTACACACCAAGAACTGTCATTGTAGATCTCGGATGTGGTGATGCCGCACTTGCCAAGCGGCTTCTACCCAAAGGGATTTCAGTCATATCCTTCGACTTCGTGTCGGATAATGCATTTGTTGTAGAGGCCGATGTCTGTGATCAAGTTCCTTTACCAGGTTCCGAAGGCGTGTCTACAACACGTTCAACAGGAGAGGGTCAAGTCATCGACGTCGTTGTCTGCGCACTGAGCTTGATGGGTACTAATTGGGTTGTTTGTATTCGAGAGGCTTGGAGGATCTTGAAAGCCAAGTATGTCGTGCAGACTTCATTTATAGTCGTCAATGAAGTTGTAACCTTAAAAATCCACTCAGCGGTGAACTACACGTTGCTGAAGTTACAAGCCGTTTTACGGACATTGAACAGTTTGTGTCTCTCATTGTGTCCATCGGATTTCGTTTCAAATTGAAGGTGAGAGTCATTTTTCATGCTGGAGCTTCCAAATTGAATTTCATTACGGCAGGACGACAGCAATACACATTTCACGTTGTTTGAATTCTCCAAGGTTCCACGACAAACAAAATCGCATAAAGAATGGGCAGAACTTGTAGCTAAGGGCAGCGTCCTTAAACCTTGTCAATACAAACGGAGGTGAATGCCCGTATTGGATTCATCTGTATCCTATTATGTACTACATTCCAAATAACAATCCATCATAGAAACGATAAGTTCCCGGGTTTGCCGGAACATGTAGTGTGCAGTTTGGTCTTGTCCACCTTGTATATGATTGTCAATGCCAGCTACTGATACACTGATGCCCAACGCAAAGCTCAATGTTCTCTCTCATCCTGTTATTGATGCCGAATTGTCAAAGCTCAGACAAAAATCCACGTCTCCGAAGGAATTTCGAGAGGTATGGTCGATCCTATAGACATAATGGATCCTGAGATTTTGGAACCATTGCTAGGGTGTAGAAATTATCAGCACACTTCTGGGATATGAAGCATCCCGGAGGTTGGAGGCAGAAGTCTTTGAATCAGTATGCTCTCGACCTGTCTTACATGCATCCGTTGACAGACCTTACACAGGAGACCCCTGTGGGACCATTCACTGGAAGCAAAATCAAAGCAAGGGTTGCCTTCACGCCTGTTCTACGGGCTGGCTTGGGTATGACTGATGCGCTGGTAGGTCTTTCTTGTTGCTGTGTACACAAGGGTTTTTAACACATGGATTGGGATAGCTGAAATTATTTCCGTATGTCACCTACGCATCCAGTTCACCCGAGAAGTTCTTACTAGTACTGCCCTAGTACGGCCCCAGTCTACCATCTAGGCATATACCGCGAGAAGGTTACCCTTCAACCTGTCGAATGTTTGTCACTGTGTAACAAAGCCTGATAACCACTTGGTTGACAGAATTTCCTTTAGACTATTCCAAACTTCCACCAGATCCTCCCATTGATGTTGTATACCTTCTTGATCCCTTGATTGCCACCGGAGGAACTGCTTGTGCCGCCCTTGGTATGATTGCAGATTGGGGCATTTCAAGTAAGGGCATGGCATTCACGGATTTTGACATATATTGACAAAGATAATTACAGTTAAGAACGTGAAGCTACTTAGCATCCTTGCGTCTGCAAGTGGATTAAAACATATCCATGCTGAATATCCTGATGTGGAAGTTCGTTTTATGTATATGGTGCCAATGCCACGATTAATGGTCTTCTGATTAGATCTGGGTTGCTGGTGTTGATTCACGGCTTACCGACAATGGTATCATTGACCCTGGACTTGGGGATGCAGTACGTCGCTGTTCTTTGGAGTAATTACTGCGCATTGATGATGTCCTTTAGGGTGACCGTCTTTTTAACACCATTCGTCCTTGAATTCATGTACATAATTATAATCGACGATTATAACATTCCATTTGACCCATTGTTGACTTTGTTTTTGCAAGCAAACAATTGATTTCCGGTCCTATCCGGACCGCGAGATCTATTCAACACGTGCCAAAGACGCGATCTTGAGCAGCAATTGCTCAATGCTTTCAAGTAGCATTTATCTAAGTCATCATGTAGACTCTCAACTTAGACTATCCCACATCCCATGGCCCAAAAAAATTCAGGTTGGTCGACACCTTTGTCGTCGTCGTCCTCCCTTTCGTCCACTGCTTGTACACCAGTAGATACATCTGGTGACTTTCCCTTCGAAAACGATCGTACTCCAGCCTCAACTGTCATTGAATTCATTGCCTCCAAGCAAAGCAGAAGTTCGTCCGTTTATGTTTACGATGTTGCCGAACAAGTGGGCTTTGGGACTCTCACCAAAGAATGGGCCAAGGACGCGGGGGACTCTTCGCGAATTATTCAGCTTCAGACAAGAGCTGGGGCTGGGTTGAGCCTTGTTGGACGGCTTTCTCAAGGGACAAGTCGTGACACAGCTGCTGGAAGCCTATTAACGGCCTATACAACACCTAGTGGTCTTGCTTTTATGGCACCGTCTCTTACGTTCATTCCGAAAGCCACCCCAACGAATCGCCTCGTAATTCAGGTACCGACGGCAACACCAGTCGGCGGGAACTTTTCGTTGTCGCCTACCCTTTCTCCCCTTGGCTCTGTGTGGCCTATTCTTTCCAAAGATATCGCAATTCTATTTTCTTCCACACCGCAACAAGCAGTCGATTTCGCTTCCATCGCATACGAAGCCAGTGATACTCACGTTATCCATTTCTTTGATCATCATACTGCTTGTCGCGAAATCGGACATTCTTTCCGTCCCATACACCTCCCAAAAAAATTGAACCCAACTCTTCGCGAAGCCCTCAATGGTGTCGGATACGAATTTTTCGAGTATCACGGAAGCTGTGATGCAACTTCTGTCATCATTCTCCTCAATGGACCTTTGGCCTTGCAATTGAAGGACGCCGTCATAAACCAAAGCGACGGAGATTTCGGCGTTGTCATTGTCAACGCCTTTAGCCCTTGGGACGCGGCAGCTTTGCAAGCCATTATCCCGATGACAGCTAAAAAAATACATGTTTTCGACGATGTATCGAATACCGTGATTCAGGGAAGTCTATATATTGAAGTATTTGAAGTCCTGTGGAACGGTTCTTCTGAACGTTCTATCCAGTCCCATCGGGTCCTGCCGTCCCAAACGCAGGCTTTTTTGAACCGAGGAGCTGCCTTCCTGGACTTCATAAAATCAATTACTGGGGAACAAATCCTAAAGCCACCGTCCCAACCTAAAAAGTTGTTATTCTTCAGCACCCCGCTGTCTCCTCTGTCAGCCCTTCCTCATTTCATTGAACAATTCTTTGCCTCCACAATTGGCATGAAAGCCCGTCTACTTGAAGACCACGATGTCTTGTCCAAATCTGGAGGATTAACGGCCAGCAGACTTCTCATTTCACGAAAGGATGTCGCTTTCGTTCCAATTCCGTTTTCATTTCCCCTTGACCCAGCAAGCGAAGGCCATTCAGACTTCCTTGCCATCCTTGATCAAAACATTCTCAAGACACATTCGCTTCTGCAACACGCAAGACATGGGTCGACGGTACTCATAACCTCGACCTGGACGGTCGAAGAACTCATTTCTAATCTTCCTCCAATGGTTATTGCGTTCATCCGCAAGCGTAATCTCTCACTCTATCTCATAGACGTTCAAGCCTTGTCGAAAAAAATTGTTGGCTCACAAGGCCTTATTCGGGATGCAATTCAGAACCTCTTGGTCGAGTTGGCTGTCTTACGACTCTACCTGGGAAAGACTGCGACAGAGGAAACCGTCCTGCGGTTGGCTGGAAATTCGTTTTCTGAAACCATTGGTGGCATTCCGTTGGCGAAATACAATGCTTATGCTTGGTCCAGCCTCTGGCACATAGTCATTCCTGAGAGTACTCTGATCAGCAACGCCCAGCCTTCCCTCCAAAATTTCGAATCCAATGCCGTTGTAATTGACGCTAAAGAAGGAACTCCCACTGTAAACGGAGCTCGTCTGAACAAATGGCATGACGCTGCTAAACACCTCATTTTTCCATCAATCTTCACTTCTAAGACGACGGAGGACAGTGACGCAAGTAAGGGAGCTTTACGACCAGAAATCTACGACCAAACATACCTTGTCACTTGTACGGTGAACCGGCGTTTAACTCCTTTAGACTATGACCGCAATGTTTTCCACCTGGAATTTGATACTTCTGGGACTAGGCTCAAATACGCCATTGGAGAGGCCCTTGGTGTCCATGGATGGAACGATGAGCAGGAGGTACTAGAGTTCTGTGAATGGTATGGTGTTGACCCTCATAGGCTCATCACCATCCCAATTGCAGGAGATGATAACAAGGTGCACTCGCGTACCGTCTTTCAGGCACTTCAGCAACAGATCGACGTCTTCGGAAAACCTCCGAAGTCTTTTTACACTGATCTCGCGGAATATGCTACGACCCAAGTGGATCGTTATGCGTTACGATTTATTGGTTCACCGGAAGGGATAGCCACCTTCAAGAAGTTGTCAGAAAAGGATACAGTCACATTTGCGGATGCGTTGAGAATGTACCCGAGTGCACGACCTGGTATTGAGCGACTTTGCGAGATGATTGGCGATATCAAGCCTCGTCATTATAGTATTGCGAGTTCTCAGAGCGTTGTGGGGGATCGAGTGGATCTTTTAGTTGTAACTGTGGAATGGGTGACGCCGTCAGGTATGTTGGTAGGTGAAGCCTAATAGTTGTTAGTGACATGTCTACAGGTTCACGACGTTATGGACAATGCACTCGCTACCTCGCCGGTCTGAAAGTTGGTCAGAAAGTCACTGTGTCAATCAAACCCAGTGTCATGAAAGTAAGTTTCGACGTCTGAGTTCCATGAGCTTATTCACAACACTCAATGTAGTTGCCTCCCGATCCCAAACAGCCTGTGATCATGGCCGGGCTAGGGACGGGAGTCGCTCCATTCCGTGCCTTCCTTCAACACATAGCATGGCTTTCCTCAAATGGTGTAGAAATCGGGCCAGTTTATTATTATTTTGGCTCCCGTTATCAAAAGGCCGAGTATCTATATGGTGAAGAGATAGAAGCTTTCATTTTGGACGGAGTCATCACTAGAGCAGGACTTGCTTTCTCTCGTGATGGACCCAAGAAGGTTTATATCCAACATAAAATGTTGGAAGATTCTGCATCTCTAGTCAAGATGCTGCATGATGACAACGGTGCTTTCTATCTCTGCGGACCTACTTGGCCAGTGCCAGATGTCTATGAAGCTCTGGTCAATGCTCTGGTTAAATACAAAGGTGTTCATCCAAGTCAAGCTGGTGAATATCTCGAAAGTCTCAAAGAGGAAGAACGATATGTGCTCGAGGTACGAGTGTCACCGTCTGACTAGGATTCTGCTGACAACTTCCAGGTTTATTAATATGGCAAAGTGGTTGAACAGGGTAGGATACCACAAACAGCGGAGTAGTTAAGGGATGAATAGAACGAAAACACCTATTGAACATGCATCGGAAATACAATGAATATCATCAAAAATCGTCCAAACGAGCAGCTGAATTTCTAGTACTTTTTTCGCCACGAGACAAAAACCCAATATGCCACTAGTGCCAGGATTACGGCGCCAACAGCAGATACAGCAACAGCCAGAGCAATGAGGACGTTTGTAGCCAAGTGTCCACCAGCACAACCCTCGCTGATGGCAGCATCGCAAGGTTTACCTCTGGGTCTGACTTTGTCGTAGGCACCTGCTTGCAGGGACGTGTAAAATGGATCATGCGTATCATTAAGAACATGAGCTGCTGCCAGTGTTAGCATTGGAGCATTGTAGTCGAGTGCAACCTAGAATACAAATTAGTAGCAATCCGGACTTGATTCAGAGCCTCTATTCCTTACCTCTGTCTGAGGCCAATCACTACGCATATCGAAGAATCTTCCGCGTTTATCAGGTCCACCCACGACGGCGCCGTACAGGATGTGAGCTTCTTGTGCAGGATCTGTGTCTATTTTGCTGACATCAAATCCGCCGGAAGCTAATGCTGAGTGTGGATTTTTCGGTGAATTAGGATTCACTCCAACAATGTACGGAGCTGTGGAATTTGACAACTCAATGAATTCGATGGAGGAACTCAAAAAGTTGATATTTACCATTCATAGAGTTTTTGCCCAAAGCATAGTCGAGCTGCCCCTTGGCAAATGCCTGACAACGTCTTAGTTTGAATAATGCTGGTTTATGGTCAAACAAACGTACCTGATACTTGGCTTTCTTTTCGCGAGTCGATGCTAAAGGCAGGAATCGTTCCAAGAGCATCGCTGCATTGAGAGCGGGATTGAGACTGGCATCTGCAGAGTCACCATCGTAATACAAGAGACCGTCTGTATTCTATGAGGCGAATCCAGGAGAATGCTATCACAAAGAACTAACCTTCAGTTAAGAATCCATTATCCACAACATTATCCAAGTAGTCTTCTGCTCGTTTACGCCAAACAGTGTAGTTGCCGCCAAGGCTTGGGTTTGCTTGCAGGACCTGTGAGAACAAGATGGCCAAACCTGGAGTCTTGGAGTCCCAGTTAAACACCTTGTTGTTATCACCGAGATTGTACTTCGAGTAAGCATCTTCTGCATCTTGATAATATGTTTGCGATCCTGTGGCATAAGACAAAAAAAGAGCCGCGATCGCTATTTCATCGCCATAACCAGAGGAAGCATAAGCACCGGCAACTTGAGGGACCGAGTTTTGGTAAGTTTTGCGGCCACTCGTTGCGTTAACAGCAAACTTGTAGAGTTGTTCACCGTGCAATAAAAGTTTTGCAGAGTACGAGTCGTTTCTGAGGGATGCTGGTGAACTATAGGATCCCTGGTCGAATGCACGCTTTGCATAAAGGTTGGAACAGGCAGCAAGAGCTGCTGCTGCACCAGCTGCTGCATCGGTACCAGGATGATCATTGTCGATTGTGTAAACTGGTCGAGGAGAAGGAATGCTGCGATCTCCACCCCAGTACGTATCCTCTTCTTTCGCTGAGAACCGAGATTCCTGTCAGACAGAACACTATCACCTAGACAAGTAACAACTTACGGGAGGCAACCATTACGACAAGAGATGTATCAGTAGAGTGAGCCTGGTGCAATCGTCAAACTCAAGGAACATTAGATAAGCTATAAGTGGAGACTACCTTTATCAACCAATCGAGGCCCCAACGAAGAGTGTCGTCTAAATAGGCTGTTTGATTAGCGAGATCATAACCCTTTCCGAAGTCGGTTGCTCCCCAGCATATTGACATGAGCGTGAATGACTACTTAGTCAGTTAGATCAAGCATAGTCAAGTACTCGACCTGAAACGCACAAGTGGAAAGGTATCCTTTGAGTAATCTGAAACATGGCCGTCAACTATGGGTCAATATTGGGCAAGTCCAACATTTGTACAGACCTCCAGCATCGTAATATCCACCTAAACGGCATATTGTCAGTAAAGCATGACTTAATAAATCAGAAAACAAGGAATACCAATAAGATCAATTCCAACATCTAGTCCTTCATATATCAAACTATCGTTTCGCCATGGTACACGATTCGTAGAGGGTAAAACACCACTCCTTTGTTCGTCATAAAAGTACAAGAGAGTCCCCAAAAGTGAAGTCCACTTTGGATTTGGATATCCTCCCGAGGAGTTTTGCGCTCCCGAAGAAATGTTGGGAGGAAGAAAAGGGGGATTCGGGAGAGCAAGCTGAGCGGCAGCCAACGCGACTGCTTGGACACATACAAAAAGTCGTTTCGTACAGAACATTAGGGTATATTTTCCAGGAAATGTTGGTCTTGAGCTTGAAGGCCTCGTGGATCGTCGTATGCGCTTTGTGGTTGATGGTTGAAAGTTATTTATGGCAATTCCGTCGCGGAACCTTTTAGGGGCGAGTAACCACCACGTGATATACGGAGGAACGCCGCCGCCACTAAGATGACACGTGACAGCATTCCACGTTGATGAATTCTAACGCTGAGGTTTGTCCTGCAGCCACGATGTCGCTAGTAGATATTCGTGTCGACTTGCCTTCCTATTCTCGCTCGTTTGTTATCTCTGTGTCGCCTATGGCCTCTGTTCGTCAGGTCAAACAGGAAATCTACAGGGCATGTCCTGGTCAGCCTCGACCTGAGGGACAACGGCTTATCTGGCGCGGCCGGTTATTGTCCGACGACGAAAGCGTTGAAAGGCTATGGAAGGTGATTTTGTTACCCACTGTGGCTGGGACAGTTAATACTCATTGTTGCAGTCTGATCCTAGGATCGTTCATCTTGCCGTCCATCCGTCTGCTTGGTCTTCACCGCCAGAAGTATCTTGGTTCAGATTACCGCCACCCACGTCAATATCTTCCGTTCCTTACTCTCCTAACTCCCAAAACGACATCTCTTTGATGACAGAATACGTCCGTATAAACCTGTCTTATGTTATTTATCAACACCAACTAGCGCTTTCATCCCTGTCATCGGACATTCCTGCCCCCACAACTCTAGAAAATCCAGAACATTCCCGTTTGATTGCAAAGGATGCAGTTACGTCTAGCGGATGGATATGGCCTGCTATCCTAGATACTGAATTTCCTTGCCAATCAGATGGTGGTTTGTTGTATGGCTTTACGACACTAGAGTATGTGCACATAAATCCCTGCTTAGCATTTCCTGACCTAATTTTTATCAGCGGCCATCCGTACCTCCGTCTATCAAACCCCTACGCGAAGCTTACAAAAAGACAAGAGCACGCCCTAAGGGTCCTAACATACACCTTTTCTATTCTAACCATGTCGCCCTCGTCACCAGTCGTTAGGAACACACCTTCGCAACCAATAGCCATCCCTCCCCACGTCAACCAACTCCTCCAACAACTGGGTCTTCCACCTTTGCATGTCGTGAACAACCCTGCAGACGTCGCTAACCCAAACAATCCTGCGCACCCTCCTGAAATCCGAGAAATTCCTCTCCGTCCTTTGATTGCTCCGCTTATAATGCTATTCTTACGGACTGTACTCCTCCTCTACTTTGTTGCGCCTGCCCGAAAGCCAATTTTCAGCATTCTCATTTTTGCGTGGGTGGTGTATGAAATTTGGCATCCTATTCGGAATGCTCTGCGTAATCGTTTGGGCCCGATTGGCAGGGATCAACGGGAGGAAGCGATTAACGTCATTGGCGTTGGGGGTGCAAGGCAGGCTCAGAACAATAATGTGGCCCCAGCAGACCCTAATATCCCCGTTCGTCCGAACATCATGGGCGGTGCATTGGATCAACAATTCGAGTCAATTATAGACGGCCTAGCTAATATGAACGTTGCCAACGAAGAAAGCATTCTCAACTCTACGTCTGCCATTGCCCCTGCAGAACCTGGCATGGGACATAAGGCTTTCACTTTTATTGGCCTGCTCCTTTCAACGATACACCCGGCAATATGGAACCGAAGGAGGGTAGCGCTCCGCCGGAGGGAAGGGAGTATCAGGACAGAAGCCAATGCTAGAAATACCCCAGAGGGAGACGAGGGGGTTTCAAATCATGCGGATAATCGAGCAGCACAAATACGGGAGGAGCTTCAAGCGCGATTTGAAAGACAACCCCTTTGGATCCAAAGATATGTTCAAAGGGTAATCAATGAAGATTGGGTAGATGATTCAGATTGAATCTGTATACTAATACAATTGTGCGTAATATAATTATTAGTCTGAGTGAAATTCTTATTTGGGACACAAAAATACACGTGATGTGCACGAATGTGGAAGTGTCATTGGATTTGGATTCCTTGTTCAACTTCATCTTGTTCCTTCATAAAGTAGCCTCGGAGCGTATCTGGTACTGCCTTCAACCATCTTTGAATTTATATTTCTGCCTAAATTACGCATTTCTAGGGCATTGTCATAGTTTGCAATGTCTTTGACGTTCCACTCGCTCATCAGCGATCTGACTCGAGACTTCAACCGTGTTCAACCGAGGGACGCCCTTCAATTCTGTGCCAATTGGTTCCAGTCTCGTCTTGAAGAACAGAGAGCACGCACTCGTGATTTACTTGCGACCAATTCAGTCCCAGTATCTATCCCTTCTGAACTCTACACTGACAATGGCCATGGTCATGGGAATCCACAGATCAATGTTTCACCAACCATCATATCTCCATTTCCGCGCCCGTCCTCAATCAGAAGTAGCATTGCACACAGTCCATTTGGGACATTGAATGTTGCAGGAAATGCTCTGCTCGGCGACGATCCAAGTACACCTTCCCTTAGATTGCCTCAGAATGAGCCGCCACCCACTTCGCCTTTGACCAACGTGAATCCATTTGGCTCGTTCGACATTTCTACGACGCCCGTGAATCAAGGGGATTTCTTGCATCCCCCATCATCTGCAATATTTGCCCGGAGGACATCTGTTTCGGCCGAATCTATTGCTGTGGATAGCGCCAATGATGAACCATTACCTGTCTACCCCAAGTCCGATGAGCAGATACGTCGCATCAAGGCCGCCACAAGAAACCATTTCTTATTCAGGGACTTGGACGAGGAACAGGAAACCGGTGTGTTGAACGCAATGCAAGAAAGGAAGGTTGTCGCAAATGAAGTTGTGATCAGGCAAGGTGATGTTGGGGAATACTTCTACGTCGTGGAGTCTGGCCTATTGAATGTCTACATTCGTCCTGAACCTTTACCTCCCAATTGGCTCCAACAGCCAAATATTTTTTCCAATTCTGGGGAAAAATTCGTCCAAGCGAAATTCCACCCTGAATTTGGAAGGATGGTACAAGAGTGCAAAGCTGGCGCCTGTTTTGGTGAATTGGCGCTGATGTATGGGCATCCACGAGCAGCATCGGTTCTAGCAATGGAACCTTCTACCCTATGGTCCTTGGATCGTATTACGTTCAGGACTATCATCCTCAAGGCAGCCCATAGAAAACGGACGATGTACGAACATTTCCTATCAACCGTGAACCTGTTGTCGAGTCTGGATGCTGCAGAGAGGAGTAAGATAGCTGATGCATTGGTCAGTAGTGTGTATAAGGACGGGGAAGCTGTTGTCAGACAAGGAGAGATGGGGGATACTTTCTTCTTTATTGAAGAAGGGGAGGCAATAGTCACAAAAACACAACAGAACGAGCTTGGAGAGGTCCGTGAGATGAAGGTCGGCCACTTGAAAAAGGGAGATTACTTTGGAGGTACGTGCAACAATTGCCATTGATAAAAATATCTGTTCATCTGGAATTTCAGAACTTTCTTTGCTGAGACTGGCACCTCGGGCGGCTACCGTCAGCGCAATTCAACGTACAGATCAATCTCAACCCAAACTGAAGGTTGCAGCACTCGACGAAGCTGCCTTTACTCGACTTCTGGGACCGTTGAGGGAAATAATGGAACGAAAGGCTGGGGATAATTATGGAACGCTGCCACGCCTTCCTCGCTGATTGTCTCCACGGCTGGGACTTTGGATGCTAGATGTAATTCGTTTCTTGTATTAGTGCTCAAGCAGGGGCTTTAGTTTTCGTACTCACATCATATATAAATTGACCTGTGGTTTCAATAATCAATATAACTCTGGGTTGATAGAACCTCAACCGAACATGTGAACAGAGCACATCAGTTATATACGTTGTCGGTATGCCAACAAAAGAAGCTGCAGTGTAGCTCTCTTTTCACTTGTTCTAACATCCCGCAACCACACCACACTCTTTTTACTTTCGTTTTATGCGGCCTTGATGGGCGCACAACCCTTCGACCATGTCCAGCGGCGCCAGCTAGGTAATGAGTTCATAACTGTTGTGTATCTTAAGTTGCTCACTGCAATGCTCGTCCACAGGTTTCCTCACTTCAATATTGTGAGCTATTCGGGCGACTTGCTAATTCTTTTCTCCTGAACGATTCACTGTGATAGCTCTGTTCCGACTCTACAAACGCCAACAATTACCCCCAAGCTGAGCTCTTCCACATTGTAATGTAGCGTTTTAATTCATTTCTGGTAATTACTAACGATACAATTATGTAAAGGAGCTCTAGTGCCACGTCTGGAAAAGCGACGTCCTCTTCGTGCGTTTTCCCAGCGTTTTGGCGTAACCTAGCTCATTGATATCGCCTAGGTCCATATCATCGTCAAGTATTGATTCCACGACCTCGCCAACACCAGTCCCAATCGCCACAAGCTCTATCATATCGGATACTTCAACTTCTTCCAGTTCATCGGTGGCCATTCATACCTCAACAGTGATTGTGCAATCATCACCAAGTACCATTCCGAACGACAATTCAAATGCGAACAATACGTCTTTTTTGCAGAACAAAGTTGCCTCGGGCTTAGTTTTCACAATCGTTGGTGTCATAAGCTTAGCCCTGATATTTTTCGTTGCAACATTCTTCCTCAGACGTCGGCGGAATCGGAGATTACTCAAAGAGGCCGTATCGTTTGAGCCTGTTGTTGTCGATTATGAAGATAAAGAGGCTGGGAGATTTAGCGGCAGCACTGGGCATGGTCCAGAGGTGAAACCTCTTACGTATAACCAGCACTATCCCGCTCCCCTGCCGTATGTGGGATACGGTCATTTCGCCGCTAACCAACCATATATATCTCCCATGAACAGAGGACCACCCACAATTTACGACAACCCCAGATAACCTCGTTGTCAGTCATTTATCCGACTATTTATTCATACTTCTCCAGCTCGTTTTTTGGTATCTTTTGTACATCATTATTTTTTTTAACAACCGACATAAGGAGCCAAGTCTCCCAATTCATTATCACAAAACCTGTTCAAGTTGGCACCACTTCTGATACAAATCACACTTCCGTGGAAATAAACTAATAATAGCAACGAACATTACATAAACTTGTTTGGATTGGACGGCTACAAGTGGGTCAATTGACATGCCATATCATGTTAGTCATGTTTCACTTTCATTGGAGTCGCGGCAGGGTTCTATGTTGTAATTCTGCTTCAGTTGTTCTGATAAATGTCTCCCGGGTTTTGCTTCCAGCCTTTAGTCTTCGAATTCTATGGACCCCTTGCAATGTCACCTTCAACGCAGTTGTTTGTGCTAATCCGGGAAATACATTAGAATTCTCAGATTACCCTTGATAAGGGGATCCAATTCACTGTCAGCTGGGTTGACTCACACATTATCTAATGATACCTATCCAAGTCTGCCGTCATTCCGCCGCCCAAGATTATTAAGACCACACGAGAGGATCAGAGTCTCAATTATTTTGGTCCCCTCTACCAAGATGCGCATTTGGAGGGCATGGCTAGCTGTTACCGTAATGTCTTTGCTTTACTGCGTCTCAGCGTTCTCGCCTTTAGATGAACCCGATGAGATCATCGTACGGTCGGAGTTCGCCCCTTCCTCGCTGAATGAACGTGATGGCCACCATCACAAAGGCGAACCCCTTCCTGAGATTGACGAGAACGAGGTTCTGACCTTTCATCGTCCTACCCCTCCATCTTATTATACTATCGATTGGGAAGAAAAGGGACATGAATCTCGACGTGGTGGTCTCATGATTCTACACGGAATTTCAATGTGTCTAGCCTTTTTTGTATCTTTACCTACTGGTGCGTTTAATGTCCATTTACGCTTGTAAATACAGGTATTAACTCTACCCATCAAGCAATTGCTTTAAGATCTGTGAGACATGCGGCATACGGTGTGGTCATGATCTCATTCTACGTCTTCTGTGCAATGGGATGCGCCGCCAGTGCCCTTTATGGTAAGCTGACACCAGATATGTACGTTTTTTATGACATCAAGTGTATTTCAAACTGACGTTCAAATTTTATTAGGTATGAACGTGAGTGTATCTGCCTATAGTGATTCTGAATCTGCTCCTGATACTCGAAGCAGATGCCGTGCACAAACGTCAAGGATATTTCATAATCCTAATGGCGATTTCCCTGTCTGCTCTTGACATTCTTTTTGCCATTCGCCGATTGGTTAGTTTCATCAAGAGTTCCGATAAATCGTTCACAAGTTTCTGGCGCATTGTGATTAAAAAGGAAGAATCTCCTGCTTCAAGTGCTGAGTATGTGAGCCTCGTTCAAAATCCGGGAGGCTATGATTCATCAAAAATGGATCACGAATCAATGGAACTTCAGGATATTCAACTTTCGGATGAGACTCACAGTCGACACCGCATAAGGCAACCTTCCGCTGCTTCTGAAAACACAGTTTTCACCGCCCTTTCTCCAACAAATCGTTCTGATGAAACTTTGCATGATTCCAATTGGCCTCAAAGTCGATTTAAACGTCTCAGCATTCTTTCTCGAATAGGACAAGGCGTGTTCGCTGTGACAGAGAGGTTATTGGTCGTAGCAGGCTTTGGCCAACTCTTAATTGGCATTGTTACCTACACTGGTATGCGTCGCCTTTACTATGGATCTAAAGTGTGCCTAACGCGGTACAATGAAAACCTAGGTGGATGCCGGAACAACTACTTGAATGGTTGTTTGGCACATCTGATAAGTTCGTAACGTTTCGAGTTATTCTTTCATCTTATGTGTGATGACTGATGATCACTTCATGACTTATGATCAGAGGGGGGAATTTTTTGGTGTTACGGTTTGCTCACGTTCGGACGTTTCCTTGGTGCTTTTGCGGATCTCGGTTGGGCCTGGAACAAATCACCTGGAGGCAATAGCTATAGCGCTGAATTTGTCGAGTCCTTGGTTATCTTTGGCTATGGCATTTCGAATACTTGGATGGAAAGGTTTGGCGCACACCCCGGCGACCCATACACGACGAAACAGATCCAACATATCAGCATTGCGGTAAAGTCTAATCTTGCGTGGAAAATTTCGTCTTCACGTTTTCTGAACAGGTTATGTTTTGGTTTGCTGGTTTGCTGGGCTTGGCCATTGAATCCCATGTGGTCCGAAAGTGCTTGTCATCATCTGTATTTTCCTCAACTCGTGCTTCAAGCTTATCTCAAGAGTGGATCGAAGAACCCCAAAGCTATCGAGCCAGTTTTAATCCATTCCCAGCTCTTGTGATTGGGGTAACCGGGGCTGCTATGTCAGCTCATCATCAGACATATCTCTTTCAAGTGCTTCTTTATTTTATTCTTGACATCTGGTATCATTTTCTCATAAAGCCAATCACATCCAGGTTCAAATCCATGCATTATGGGGCAATTTGCTTGTTGCTTTTGCTATATTGAGAAGCCTTACTTATTTCTTCCTCTGGCTCGGCCCTCCCAAATCAATACTCCCTTCACGACCGCCGACTGAAGCGTTGGGAAGTTTTTTTCTGGCCTGCGGTGGACTGGTATTTTTATTCTCAACTGAAGAAGTCACTCTTGCTGCCATGCGAAGGGGGAGAGACGGTATGAATTTCTTACTACTTTCCAGCCTACTACTAAGTTTTTCTAGATGTTATGATGTTTCTAAATGTGGCTGTTGCCATTACCTGTTTCGCCTTCTGCTGGACTCTGTGTTTGGTTGCATTCAAAGGATGGTTGAAGTCACGAATTGTCGGCACTATTACTTATCGAGATGCCGCTTAATTTTGAATTTTATGAACCCGACATGACCTGTGTTTGTACCTATAGGGAGAGGCAGCCTTAACTTGAGTGATAGGTTGTTTGTATTGATTTTAGTCATTGTTCTATCCACCACTCATTATCATTTCGTTATAATTCTTCTGGAAAGAAGCGAGTTATCAATTCTATGAGGTGGGTGTTGATAAGAGTAGTAGTGCGTAATCAGCGAGAGTGCCCATCCAGACCCAGAAGCCCACCCAACCACATCCCACGAATCCTTTCCAACAGCTAACACGATCATCAAAATTGGTTTTATAAAGAACGCGTGCAAGCTGGGTAGCAGCTAGCCCCACACCCAGATAGAAGGGTTCTCCATGCATATTCAGGTATCCAGCATATGTTATCAGTGATAATGACGATAAAGAAAGACCGGTCAAAATTGGTCGCGATTTCTCCCGGAACAGGAGGGCCGTTGAGTGTATGCCGATTTCAATGTCGTCCTTTTTATCCTAACAATAATGCAGTTGAGTCGGATGAAGGTTAGGACGAAAATTTTGACTAAGGTACAGACTTGATGTGCATATATGCTGTCGTAAACCAATGTCCAGCACACTCCACCAGCGTAGAGTGGAAGGCAGACGGACCAATCTACAGAACCAGCTACAGCTGACCAGCCAAGCATGGCGCCCCAGTTAAATGTAAAACCTGAAAGTAATAGCAGCCGTCAGCGGCAGATTTCGGTGACAGAGGAACCAACACGCCAAGTACGGCCTGAGGCCAGTGGGTAAAGCGTTTCATGAGAGGGTAGACAGTGACCAACGATAGCGACGATGCACCCAGCAAAATGCTTGAAGAGTTCAGGACGATAATTCGGACTTAGGGAGGACTGGCCATAATCACCTGTACCAGTTCAACTGCAACAAAACACCTAATCCTACGGTGAGTTGGGCACCAAGGAATACGAGTGCTTGTTTTTTGGTCAAGTCGCCTCTAGCTAGAGGTCGACCTTTTGTCCTGTCTACTTCGTAGTCAATATACGCACTCATTAACTTGGATGAGAAACATACAGACAGCTCTATCAAGCTCGCTGTCCCACATGTCATTTATTGTACATCCCGCTCCTCGCATGACCAATGCACCCAACCCGAAAAGTCCGATGTAAGTCAAGGGTGTTATAACGGGAAGGTCGAGAGCGTAGCTGGACATCGTGATTGACCAAGCTAGCAAATTATCAGAAAACGTTGGCACCTGACGCAGGATTAACAAACCACAAGGATAGAATAGTAGCAATGTTCCAATCGGTTTGTCTATACGTGTCAAGTACAGATATGGCTGCACTCGATGCGGTAAATAATCCACCCACGACCTTTGAGTTGCAATGGTTGTGGTTGTCGTCCATCTTATTGCTGGTCGGAAATCAACCCTGGATTCTAATTTCCCGGTTTGACGCCATCTCCTGGTGGTACATGGGGTAAATCGACCAATAAACGACACCCGATACGGATGAGCAAGTGTGAACGAATGTGAATAAAGGGAGACATTGAACATACTGTGGTGACTGGCAACTGTCACGCGTTACGCTGAGGTTG
>JAIUJM010000027.1:0-53349 GCA_026262225.1 Inosperma sp. D86
ATGGCCACTCAATAAATGTGTAGCAGTTGGCAAATAAAGCGCGATTGTGATGCTGCTAGCTAGTCGTCAGTGATCAAGCACTAGTTCCTCCCACCCTTGCATGGGCATCTGCATGCTGAAGATTTTCTTCAGATACCAAATATTTTCCACTTGTATCCTGATCCAAGCCTGTGAGTTGCGAGGATGATAAAGCACCGTGTATATAATTGACTTTAAATAAATCGCTTAGGTACTATTATGTAGACTTTTATCAAATGACTCAAAGTATGTGAAAACACCATTATTTTCCGGTCAACCCGCGCACTAAGACCTTGACCGTGTCACTTCTTTCATGGCTATTAATTACGCTGCTGGTAACATGAAGCTAGCGTTCCGAAGAAGCCGATGTTATTGTAGCAATAATACAACGGAAAGTCGAGTCGGTTGAAGGCCTCTTTGAGAGCTAGCTAAGAATATGCCATGTTGTCATTGTACACCACTCATATTGAATTTTGCAGACCAAACCTCAACATGGTACAAAACATAAAAAACATAATTTACAACTCCTCCTCTTCTTCGTCAACCCTATTTCCGCGACCAGCAGGCACAATCATATCAGAAACACCATCGTTCCCTGTTGTTCCTTCGCTTGAACTTGAGGAGGGTCTTCGTGCTGGAACAGCTGCAGTTGTCGTTCCGCCTCTGCTCCGAGCAGATCGCCGCTTCTCCACCAGCTCTGACAGCATTCCCTCACCTCCAGCATCGTTAGCTGTGCTGTCGACACCTGTTTCCTCTTCTCCATTCTGCCCTCGCGGTATACGTGTCCGCTTTGCAGGATAGCTTGCATCGCCATCATCACCGTCTCTTCGCTTTCGCTTATTTCCTCCAGCTGTTCGTCGTTTCCGTGGTGATCCTTTCTCACGTGCGGCGACAGCTGCAACGACACTCATTCCTTGTCTGATGCTCTCTCCGTCGTCTTCTACTTCGCGGTTGCGTTTTCCATGTCTCGAGCGGTGTCTATCTTCCAATTCGTCAGGCACCGCAAGTAAGGGTAACCCATATAAAGTTGGATCTAGCGGAGGAAGTGACATCGCCAATTTTCCACGTGGATGGAAAAGAGGCAGGGGGAAGGATGGACAGTTGAATGGTATCGTAATTGTTCCTGGCCCTGTGGTGTCTGTCTTTGCCGCCGAACATTTGGTCGGTTTGCATTTGGTGGAAGACGAAGACGCTGATGACATTGTTGCTCGCAGTGTGATCATCTGCTCTCCCGCTGCAGGTGATTTGTAGGTTCTTAATGGTTTTCGGCGGTTACGCGATAGAGTATCCACAGACATTTCATCCAAAAGCTGAACTATTCAAACCTTCAAAACAAACTTCAGACAGAGAATATTATGAACAGAAGTAACGCGTACACTGTTTATATTCCTAAACCTCAGAGAGGTACGTGTAAAAAGCCGAGATGGTATTAAGACAAACTCCAGGACACTGTTTGGTTGTCGTCAATAAGCCCTTTCATCCGTATACACAGCGTCGTACCTTCTGTATATTAAAACACGTAAGGGGTTCTCAACCCACAATGACGCGCCAGGCCCACTAATCACGCGAAAATCGACGCAGAGCGCAGAGGACAGTGGAGAACAAGTTCAATCTTCAACGCTATGATTATACGCTCGAGATACGGCGTACGACGGTCCTTCAACTCGTTCAGAAACCGCACTAGGCGTACGTGTTTGCAAATAATACAAAAGTGAAGCTAATCGTTTGAGTGTGCCTGTCCTAGTTCAAGTTGATGATGTCCAAAGTCGACTCTGTCGCCGGTCCGCCACGGATCTATTTTTGTCGCATCATACTATCGGTGTAATTGAAAGCGTTCCTTAAGTAAATCTGAGGCCCTTAGCGTGGACAGCCGCCGAAATCGTAAGCAATTTATAATTACGTGTTACAGTGCGCTCAACTTGACGCGATTGAATTATAGAACACCGCCTGCGTCCTACTACACACACTAGCTGCATTACGGATATATAGCTGACTGCTGCAGTTAACCCTCCATCGACAGTCGTATTCCAAAGTTCGTTGAGATGTCCATGATGAGATATAGCTGTATCCTGAAGACAATAAAGGGCTGAGTCATTGCCCATGTAATCTCATTTCGATCGGCGGAGAAAGGTTGAATTATGGAACACCAGTGAACCCTCCACAGATTTCCAGGATTTTTCACCATGTCCCTCCGTTGGTGGGCCCAATCACATGCGAATTCCTGCTGTATGAGATGTGAAAGATTCAAGAGCCCAAATACAAGAGGACCCAAGTGCGTATTGAGTCAGGCCCGCAGGTGGGTCAATATGAATTGGCCGTGGAGGCACTGCCCTCTCTGTGCAGTTCTTTATGGCAGGTGCATTGGACGTCAACGGTACAGGCAACCACATGGAAGACTTCCACTTGAGCATAGCCACTTGAAGCATCTAAGCTATCCAACCAAAAAGACAGCACAGCTGAGGGTTCTGCTAGCCCGATTATGGATAAAGTAAACAGACATTCAACAGACCTCCTTGAGAGTTGGAACGGTAAGAAGGTGAGACGACCCTTAAGTTTATGTCGGTACGCTTTCGGAGTTAGTCGTGCTTGGATAAACAAATGAAATACTGAATAAAAACACTCGACCTGTGAACACAGCAATAATTTTGAGAGTTCTATTGGTGCCCCTAATTGTTCTAAAGTAAGCGCACTGCTTTTATGAGAAAATGTAGAGTAATTACCATCGAGCTGGCTTTTTTTTAACCTCAGTGGGTCCTGGAAAATGCTGAAAGGATGACTTTATGGTTAGATTAATAATCTCTCGGTTCATTGCAGAAATGTCTAACCTGTGGGAGAGGCCAGTGTTCTCCATAAAAAGTCATACAGGGTACAGATAATTTCCAGTTTTGGAACTGAACTGTCAATTTAAAAAATCGAGTCAAGAGAACTTCATATCGAACGTCTCTGAACCAGCCAAAGTGGGAACGAATCAAAAAGGAGAGATAGAACGAATCGCTCAATTAGAACCAGCCTGACCAACAAGATAAGTCGTGGAGTCGTGGTCTGATATCCAGGAAGTTCCCGCTGCCAGCCTATAAACCTCCAGGTTGGTCAACGCACATGAAACAGAGCGAGAGAAAAGGTCAGCCAAAATCGAAGATAAAATTGTTTGGGAAAATTTCCGAATTGCAGATGTCTTGAAAAATCTTGAGATAATGAAGTTGCAATGCGTATCCTGTTGGCCACATTATAAGTCGAGATGAACTACCAGTAAGCAACTTCTGCATGCCAGGGACATATCTTTGCCATCATTCGGCAATGAGGAGGAATGGTCGTGGAAGAAGTTCAAGAAGCAGCTGTGGTGTTTTAGATCAATTGAACTTGTGACAGGAATCAAGGTGACTCACTAGTACGGTTGCCAATAGTAGTTAGCTAGCTTCGTTTTCCACAGTTTGTAAACATCGTCTCTGCTAAGTTCCAATTTCGCAAAATTTAGTAAATGAAGGAATGACCTAATACGACACACAAAATCCACTCACATATTGAGATTCACCCCAACCACTTTTGGTTACTGCAAATGTGACGGCCCAGTTGCTGCTTTGTTCTTCGAAGGGCAATCTACAAAAAACAAATGATGAAGACGACGTCATGCGAGTCACACCGAAGACAGATTCAGAGTATGGTGTTCGCGATGGTCAAGAGATGGTTCGTTAAAAGGTGAGTTATCTGTTTTATCCCCGACTCCATTTATTACTCGGAAAACGTCTCAAGAACGTTTCAGAATGGATTGTCAATTCAGGCCACCGTCCTGTTCGGCGCATCTCCATGAGAAGGTGCCATTACCTCTTCGAACAACCAGCCAGATCAGGAAAAGCTGACTTGAGAGTCCCGAGAGATCCCGATGGTGTGCCTCCTAGTCTGTTCCTTCATTTGGATCTCGTAGGGGTGCTAGCACTATCAAGCACGGAGATCAATGGAAAAGTTAGATTTCCTTGTCAACTTGAACGCTTTTTGCTGATTTTAATGCTCATCAGTTGTTTATAAGGTCTGTTCGGCGAGACTAGTTTTTCTTTGCCTTGTTTTAATGACATACTCATCCGCAATTTTGTTTGCGGATGTGCTGACGCTGTCCATCCAAACGAACGGTGTTAATTCTCCTCGACCCGTCAAATCGATTTTGTGACCGTCACGCACAGCAGACCCAAAGCAGACTTTTAATTTCCAGAAATTTAGAGGCTCCAGGTCTGGTGGGGATAACGATATGTCGTTGGGAACAAAGGCCAGAAAAGTAACCCGATTGAATGTGTCTCGTCAGCACTTTAGCGCTGCTTCAGCTGGTAAACGAGAAACAAACGAGAATGCGATAACAACTGCTCAAGATCGGCGCAGAGAGGACAGGTAACTAATATTCAGGTTAATCGACTTGAGAGCAGCGATATCCAGAAGGTCTACGGCAAGGTAAGTGCCCTATTTGCGTGCTAGCTTTTCCTGAGCCAGGGATCGAACAATCTGCAGCAGTCCTGGCAATCGTGTCTGTTCGCAAATCCGATATCCACCCTTCAGCAGGGTTGTGATTGGCGGTACATTCACGGATAGTCGTCCCGTTTGACAGATCAAATTTAACGTTGACAGCGACCTTACGACAATGAAACAACAACTCCCTGGTCTTCGCCAGGCTGCTAGCAGCCCAATCCCTCGCAGTCTCGTTCCGATACCTAAAAATGTCAATTCGGGGTAGCCGAATACTTCCGCATCATCTGTGCAATGCCATGGGATTGACATGCTCAGTATGCAGAGCCTTTCCATCATATGGAAATGCTTGTTTCTCCAGATCCAAGACGCTTTCTTTTCTGGAATGTTGAACGTGGCCTTAGGCATCGATCCCCGATCTGGCTGTCAGTGGTTTGGGCAAACAGATCTCCGATTTGCAGTTCGATGTCCTTTGCGAAATTTCTTATAACCCCCTTATCTGTGTTCCCTTTTCCCCATCCCACGATTGTTTTTACACAGCGTTCTTCTAACGGTCCCAGACCTCCTTAACCGTTGCTGTTCACTTTCGTTGGAAATTGTTCTTCACGAAAGACGTAACTGACCAACCTTCTTTTGACTTCACGTTGATTTGCATTATTCCTTTGCAAGTTTACTTTCAATTTCGGTAAAATTTCACTTTCACTCCCTCGACATTCTCTACCACCTATTATTCTTCATAGACTTCCGTTGCCTTTGATTTTCACTCTCACCACAATCACAACTCGGCTTTGCCTTCTCTTGGACGGTGTTCCTCGACAACATGAGCCAGCCTCCTGATAACATCCAGCACTTCGCCAACTTGCAATTCGGTCATGACGAAGACATTAATCTATTCCAGGTCGACCATTTCAATGACTTCTCTACCACGCTGAAGTAGCTAATATGGTTTTTTTTCGTATAGAATTTTTTTCGGTTCGTTTCTCAGCATTTCCGGGCGTTCTACAGATACTGTCACCAACGGCTTAGCCAAATGACGTTTCCAGGTAATTTATGGAGGAGGCCAGCAGGAAATTGACAGAGTTTTGGACCTTGCATGTGAGTCAGTGCATGCTGTGCTGCACACGAAATTCAATCTTGTTCTCAGGTCGAGTTGAAATCTTCAGGACCTTTTCATTATTTTTACCCTGCATGCCCAATACTTGCCTTGGATCCTTTATTTTTCTACAGTCTTTTTTTCGGTTTTTCTCAACCTTATATACCATGATGAGATCTATTCAACCCCTTATTTCGTTTAGATCTATTATTTTATACCCCCTGTCTCATCAGCATAGACTCTCTGGTAACTACACTACGCATATGCATAATAGCAATTGCGCAAAACCCCTGCTCCTGGTTCCTTGATATGCACATTTCATCCTAAGTGAGTCATATAGCTTTAAAGGGTCTGCAGTAAGGTCATCTTCCAGTATGGCCGATGTGGTGACCCGTTTTCTGGCTGTTCTACAGGGTTGTGGGACTTGAATGGTTTTACGTATGAGGGTTTGATTGAATACTATGCTGCTCTGAAATAAGAAATATTACTTAGAACCTTGGCTTCGCAGACCCGAATGCATCCTTGCAAAGGGTGATGTGCATCTTGTTCTCCCAATTGCTCTGTCACTTTAAAGAAAGTTCATTATATTGCCATGACATTCGATTGCTATTATGAGAATAATTACGAGCAATCACTGGCAAGTTCTTGACCCCGGATCGACCTGCGCTGTTGGAGCCAGCATATTCAGGGTGTCCAAGGATTTTACGGATGAAAAGGTTCTACAGAAAACCTCGGTCTTTCCGTGACACTAAATCTGGGAGAGGTCAAAAGATTGTTTGGTCGATTACGGTCATTGTCACCTACACATGAAAAACTGGTTAATATCTTCTCGTTGCAATGTTGAGAGGTAGGGATGCTTCCCTTTAATCCTGAAGTTAGAGAAGCCCAACAATGACTCTGCTTTCTGTTGTTCTCGTGGGTCGCCAGAGTTTCAAGCTGATATAGTAGTTGAGTTTCCCGGAAATCTGGAATGTGTAGTTTAATAAATCTTGGGTGCAATCCGTGACGTGTTCTCTGAGGTTCTAGTTCATGGTTGAGAGTTTCACAAATGACCTTACATAGTTATGAACACCGAGAAAAACGACAAACAAAACCTGTTAGCAAATTCGGCCCCTTGTTTGGTGCAGTCACCACGATCGCGTCGTGATTAATCCACTTCCGCGGCTTGACTTTGTTGATGGCGGGGGTCAAAACACCGATCGACCCCTCGCACTGAAGTGGCTATTTGAAACCAGCCTCCTGTTTTCTTCAACTATGAGCTAGGACACTAGCTTCTGTTACTTGCTTAGCTCTCGTCCCAAAGACGACAATCTCATTTTTCGACGTACCGATGCACTTCTTCAAATCCGTTGAAGCAAAGCAGACCAATATGGTGGTGCCCTTGTCATACGGCAAGACAATTGTTGCGGGTCCACGTCGCAATCCTCGATGTAGCATTTGCCTTTGCTTTCTTTCAAGTTCTGCTAATTTGAAAGGAATCGCAAATCCGAGCGGCCCCATTCCAAGAAATGTTGGTTTAAATGCGACCTGGAGTTTGGGCGCAGATGTGGCATTGAACTTGAAATTTAATGGTGGCCGGTGGATCATAAAGCCCACAGGTGAGGAGACCACTTCAGTCTTTGAGCATACTTGATATGGCTGAAAGTCTCGAAGCGTTTCACTGGCGTTCGACATGATGGACTTTCGCCCCCACCGGAATAGGTGTGTCGCCAGATATTCACCACAAAACATATTTTTAGGCCATTCTAAAGCATAGGTCGACCACAATAGAATTACTAGGCCCAAAGAAGGAGCATTTGTATCCGTCTTGTAGCTGGAGTTTTGGAGTCGCCCAGTCCAAGGTCAAATATAGCATTCTTCTGGTTATTTCTGTTGCTGGAATCTCGTCTCACAACAAGCAAATAGTCCTTCATATGTACGTCTTCTTCCAAGTTGTCTTGGTCCTTGAAGAGAGTATCTTGACGTCTTGTCCAAAGTTCAATCACTCTTGTTTGCTGTTCTTGCCAAGTTTCTTGTGGTCCCTCGTTCCTTCACACTGATCCTGGGTTACAGGCTGCAACATACATTATCTGCGCCCAACTACATGAGCACTGGTACATGGTGGATAAGAACGACGTTACATGAACGAGTCACTTACCTGTCATGCCGAGCTCGTGACATGTCACCGTGACGAACGACTTTGCCACAACATTGGTGTTGCGTTGGCAAAGACTGGGTGTGGGTGTGGTTTTGACCGCGGGTCCATGTATTACATGGAAGGGTTCGACTGATGTCTGTTTGGTCCATCCGCTGGCATGTTAAAGGCACAGGTTCACTCCTCACTCAAGACCGAAGGTGGGCAAGAATGTTCCAGGAATTTTGTCATGAATGTGCCGACGATCGCATTCTGGAAGAGATACATAGACGTTGCCGAAATCGCATTTACCATTCAACGTAGGACGAACGTTCGAACTGGAATAGCGAACCGAATACCCACTCCATGGGATAGTTAATGTCAGCCTCCAGCCCAAGAATCTTTCATCTTCACTTGAATATTACGATGAACAAAAAACGTATCGGGAATAAGGGATCCTCACCGCAATAGCTGAATACGTGCTAATTTCAACCTCTTAATACACCTTGGAGGGGAAACGCGAAGCCAAACCTTGAACCATCTGGATATCCGTTATTTGCGTATCTGAAGGAATTAACCAGCACCGACGATAGATTTGGAGAGAATCAAGGAGTTGGTTGGGATCACCCGATCGTGGACGTGGTGCCCCATTCACGAATGCCAGGCCGCACATGTATCAATATCGGATTATGGAAGAATCTTGTTTATGAAGTCGCATTGCAAGTTGTGGGTTCCAAATTTAGGAGAGGGTGTGTCTGCTTGGTACATGGAACACCAGTGGCGGCCATTACCAAATTTGCGAGTCCATTCATGTTTATATTCCGATTTTTCTACCTCCGCCCACTTAAATGGACTTATTCTTTCTTTTGACTCCCTCTTCCTCTTTTCTTCTCACAATTTTTTGGCTTCCTATTTTCATCCTGTTATCACATTCCAACCAAACAAAACGCGGTCAATGTCAGCTATTCACCAAATTTCCGCCTTCTCAACCATTTCTATTACTGGCAACTTCAATTACCCATCTAGATATATTTACGAAATTTACTGGGGCCCGAATGCAGACCTTGGCGACTCTGTACATCGACAAATTATTTCTACATTGAATATTTAACTCATCTTTGTTCCGTAGACCGCGTTGGGTTACAGTCCCAGCAACCTCGCAGGCGTGCTGTCTCGCAGTAGCTTGGGCTTCGCGAATGAAGGGCCGAACCCAGAGGGCCATGCCAATGGCAGCGTGTTCAGGGTACGTGGATCTACGACCCACAAGTTACAACTAAATTTTTGCCGCAGGGATTCCTCTCATGTATCTGGGGGTCTTTGGAAGCTTTTGGAAAATTTATTAACCGACTTGGCCGAATGAATTTTGCAGGCTTTACTTTGGTGATTTGCCTTAGTCCCTCCTCCATTTCCTGTTAATGTATTATATGTTGGGTTGATTCAACAAGTGTTACCTGTCGCGCATTCCCTCTTTGTACTCAATGTTAGGATATATAGTCTTTGCCACATTCTATTCACCTGTATCATACTTTTCCTTTCAAGTTCTCGTCGTTGCATATCTTTATACGCATTGCCATCACACATTATTATTTCGCAATTACTGTTATTATATATCATAAGTCTTTACTCCTATGAAATGGGGTGTCATAAAAATATTAACTCGTCGGTGTACTCAGCAACCTTGTCAATTCTAACATAAATTGTTCACAGATTGCTGAAAAGTAGAATTCGTGCTCTGAATTATGCGGGTGTACCAAATTGTGTGCAATTTCATGAGCAATAGAGAAATACCTGGACAGGTTCGTAAGACAATTTCCATGTAACCTTTGACAAGAAACATACCATGAAATGTAGGCATTCTTCAACTCCCCTCTGTTGACACTAGCATCGTCTGGAAGGTAGGTAATCGTCAGATAGTTCTGCTTCAGATATATCAAAAATACATACGCCACTGCTCAAAATATCTCAGATTCACAAATATGCCTCCATTACGATTCATTGCAATTAGACCTCCTTCACGATCACAGAAGATGTGTATGTGAGACAAGGATAAACGGAAAATATTGGCAAGAGGCTTGATAACATAGATAAAGCGTGCAATTGCGTCTCGCTTGGTTTGCATCCAGGTCGCGGCCTCTGTCAGTGGGAATTCTGCAACAGGACGTGAGGGGATGAATTTAAGAAAAGGGGGGATACTTACCATCTGACAAATAGATTTTGACGTTGTCCATTTGAGCTATGATATGTAAAGCGACTCCTCAGAATATATGCCATAATTTTTGTTTGAAGCATACCAATGTGATGGAGATTGTCTTTGGTGCCCGATATGTCGCAGTAACCATCGTCCAAGCTCTCTGTCACTCTTTCCATTTTCTCTCGATTCTGTAGGAGATTGCCTGATTCAGATTTACAAGCATTGATGGCCAGGTCAATGTTCCTCGCTACAGTGATGAGTCCGAAAGGAAGATCGAGGAGAAAAAAATTACTCACAGATGTCCCTCAGAGGTGTAGGACGACTATTCACTTCCCGATGTACATTATTCACAACAGCCGGGAAACTTCCAGGCATGAACGCATTGTTCTGGGGTTTCTGCGACTGGGATTGCTTGGCAGACGACAGATATTTTTCGTTCAACGAATACTCGGAACTCAATTGTGGTTTACGCGGCAACGGTGTGGTGATCGCGGGAGGTGTCAAGGGCGAATGTTCATGTACGTCAGTGGGAGGAGACTCATTTCCGGTTAAAGAAGTAATAGGCGAAGGCAAATGTATGGGATTATTCTCGGGCTTAGGAAGAGGTGGCGGTGGGATAGACGGACTTGTGACGGGTTTATTCTCTGGCTTGACAAGAGGTTGATTTTGATCATTTGAACCTAATCCTGTTCGACGCTTCAAGTTTTGCAGATGGCGAGTCAAGGTGGCAGATACACCTGCAGTGGTAGCGGGAGGAATAAGGGTCTGTATTGAAGTAGAATTCTTGCCGGAAGGTTTCTCCACTTCGGAAGGCAAATATGGCCCTACAGTTTGCATTGCCTTTTCCTTCTTCAATCTCTCAGTTTCTGCAATAGCCGCAAGACGGGCTTCCCTCTGTTGGCGTAAAATGCGTTCCACTACCCAAGACACAGTTAGGAATGTACAGACGAGTAATTATGGGTCCTTACCATTGTAACCTCTCCGCTTCAGCGAACGCAGATCAGTGGAAAGGAAAGTCATGAATAGCAATGCATCGTTGGTCTTTGGTGACACGAAAAGCAGACGATTCAACGAAGTTGCTACCCTGGAGGAATTCAGCTTCTACTCAAAGTGTTTTTCAAAAATACTCACTCATACATATCAATCTGCGCATTTCCCGCGACCCACAGTTCGATAGGACCAGAGCCATTTCTCAAACTGACGGCACAAGCATCTTGCTTCTTAGTCACGCGAATGTCTCCAAAGTTCAAATGCTTCACCACCATCAACTTTCCAAATGTCCTCACGACGAAGTTGTTTGATGCAGAAAACCAGGAGAACGAGACTTTCGTTGCAGTGTGGGTATGCTCGTAGAGGAAGAGGGGCAGGCGTTCAAGGATTAGAGTTCGAGTTTCCTGTCCAAGTTTTGCGTTGATGATTTCAGACGAAGTATTGTACTCCTCCCTGACAAGGCGGCTTAGTCTCTGTGAACCGAGCAAAGTGTAGAATGCTAAGAGCTTGCTTAGCTAAATAACCAGATAGAATAGGCAAAATTTATACCTTCTAAAACATCTTCCTGAGGTGCTGCAAAGAGCGAGTCACCAAAAACTTGATACGAATTGGTGTCATCGGCTATGACAATCTCAGATGGTCGCTTGAGTTCATAGATAACTTCCCACAAGTCCTCATCCCAATCGTCATCGTTTTTCTCTGGAATTCGTGATTTTCGTTTCATACCCAGAAGAATTGACGATCTCTTCATCCGTAGGATCGTTCCATTTGATAGACTCTTTGAATTTACTGCGAGATTACGAAGCTCCGCCAAGAAGCTGAAAATTATGAGAAAATTTATAGACCATGACATAAATATGGCTTACTTTGCAGGTCCAGCTGACAGCTCATAAAAATGACCAGGATTATCGAGCAAGATTTTGGCAACTTCCTCAACGCTTGGTTGATTTTTTGTCCCACATGCAGCCAAGAATGCATTCGCAGAAGCTCCAAAGTCTACGAAGGTGAACAGTTTGGAATGGAAAGACTCCTTAGACTCCCCACGTAAGTAGCACTGTTTTGGCGGCAGCCAGCGGACAATTGCGCCGTTCGTGTCCTTGCTTCCAACGATTGGTACAAAGGGCAGGGTTGAAAGACTCTCCAACTCAGAATTTCTGAAGTCTGCGAAACTATTTTTTGTGTTGCCCATTAATCGGGAGATGACATACCATTAACCCTAGACGCAAGAAGACTAAACCAGTGGATAGCCTCTGATATATTGCTGGGCGGTGTCGTCTGAAGCAAAGTAATTAATTGTACGGCAGTTGGGTGTTCCCGAATTCTCAATTTTGTCGCGTAAGGTTGATATTTCGGTTGAAGAACCAGAAAACCCATAGTTGTCCAGGCTGGATGTGAATAAACCTGAAAACAAGATGGGTGTATGTTCGCATCATAGAAACATGAAAAGTTACTTCTTTTACACTGCCGAGGCAAGGTTCGGAGCCCTTCAAAGATGGTATAAAGCGATGATCTTCTGATGGATTGAAATGGAGGTATTCCGTGTCAATATGGTCAATAAGATATTGAAAGGCCGTAGAACGAATCTGCAGACGAAGCAAGGGTCAGCAGGGCACGAAGCCAGAGTGAGACAAACCATTTCGTCTCCACTTGCGCATAACTCAGCCAGCGTTTGCAGAGGAGGGTGACGTTTTAACCCTATGTTATATAAAAATTTGGCTATACAAGATGAGTAGAGAACAAGGACCGGCAATGTGGATCGGGTCACCTTCGTCTGACTTATCCCTCCATTTAACACGTTCTCCCCAGTCAAGAATAGGCAAACCCAACGTCCGGAATACATCCATAGGAGGATAAAGTTGATGGGCCATGAATCTTGATCTTGCTGTATAATTTTCCTTCGAGGGCATTTCCTTCGGAAAAGCTGACGTATTCCGTAGCCGCTGGATTTCCTCCTCATTGAGGTCCCTTATCGAAATCAAGTATTTAATAAGGTCTGTTACAGTCCATTCGTTCGTCTTGATCATTCTAAAGTAAGAGTCATTATTCCTGCATTAACTCTTGAATCAGGGCCGAAAACATTACCTATCGAAAACGAGTTGTAGATCAACATGTTTGCGCACATCCAGATATTGCAACAACTTCTCGACGTTGCTTCTGATAGGCATATTCGAAGGGAATTTCACAACAGGGAGGTCTGCAAAAATATGAACAGTTGGAAAGTACGCTTCTGCTGGTTTCTTCAGCCCACTCGTCGTTGGTATGCAAGTCTTATCATGAAGGATATCTTTGATACTAGCTTTCGTGTCTTCGGACAACTGGCCCCACCCTCTGGCAATAACGCCAATGACCTTCTCAGACCATGGGGGCGAAAGGCAGATGTTGTACTCCACAGGAATCACTCCGGTCTCAACATCACAGATATGGAGCAGCCAGTGACGTAGGTTGAATTCAACCCATGGAAAGTACCCCGATAATTCTTCTGGCTTAAAGAGCTTGCCAACGGAAACGGGCAACAAGGAATCGGGTAAAGGTCCGTCTACAGGCAAGGATCCCGCGGTTGGAGATCTTGAATTGAAGAAATACTTGATTGAATTCAGAGGGATGAATTTTTCCTCTGTTCCCTCAGTAGTGTGGATGGCAATCACAATGGCATTTAAAAGTTGGGTGCGGAAAGAGACATAATTGTCGCGATTGGCAGGTAAGTCCCGACGACTTTCCGTTATCCACCATGTGAGACAGGCAGAGCACTCGTCCATGGTCAAGGGGCGAGCATGAAGTTCTTGGATGATGTCTGGAAATTCGATATTCCTCATTACGCCGGCATATTTGAGATATTCGATAATAACTGGGTTGGCTGCGAGGATTTGGCTGGGAAGCATAGGAACGTTCTTCATGAATGCGCCGAGGAGGGGATCCGGCAAACGAATATTCTTGGATATCCTGACTCCGGTAGTCGAAATCATCTGAAAATTCTCGTTCGCCGAGCATGCAAAGAAAGCCTCGCGTAGGTGAGCGGATACCTCCTTCGAGGGCTGAGACTCGTAAAAATCGAAGAATTGTAAAGTATGGAGAACTTGGTTGATGAGTCGGGATTTAACTTCTGCATTGGGTGGTGATAATGCAGTGGAAGCGGCATCCCATTGTTGCTGCACATTTCTTATTTCATAGTCGTATGCAATTCTTGCCAAAAAACCACCAGCATATAGCAGTTCCTTATTCCAGACTGAGAACAGGTTAGATATAGAATGTCGTTAAGCAAAAACAAACACACTTGCTACGTATCGATCCCTATATGCTAACGATCAGCCATAAAATTTTATGAAAACGGGGTTACTGACATGAAATCAATGGATTCGCGTTCCACAGTCGGAATGAAGCGAGCCGCTATATGGCCACCGATCCCCGTGCTCTGGCTTGTGCTGTGACCCTGTTAGAAGTAGTCAGCACTGCCCATTCGAGAAAAAAATGCATTGATTACAATGAAAACTTTGGCATCACCCGTCCTATAAATGCGTCAGTGGTGATCTTAAGTACGACGAAAGAGCAAACTCACTTATGAAGATCAGCACGGAGGCCTTGGAATATGCTTCCTGTTCCAGTTTCCAGCTGGGAATCTTCCTTAAGACTGGTGTCATATTCGCCCTTGGAAGTCTATTATGATCAATCAGTGAGCTTATCTTATTTCGTGTGGAGAATAACAACCCACATAAATGAGTTCGAACCTCATCTTTGTTGGCGGATTCTTCTTCGTGGAACGCACAAGTTCGGCAGTCATTTTCTTATCTAAATTCACCTGAACTGTAGCTGAAAATATTGACAACGAAACACTGGTTTGACTGATTTCCAGAGGGTTCACAGTTTGCGGTGCTTCTGGGGCAGGCGAAGGTGATGCGCGATTATTACTGCCCCTTGCAAGCGACGAGTACAAGGATGAAAAGAAACCCGCGGTTTGAGATTGCTTCAAGACAGGTTGTGTCTTCTTTTTCGTACCAGAAGTGTAAATCCACTTCATTAGTTCCGCTTGAATGTACACGGCTGTGATAACAGGAAGTTGGACATCTCGTTATGCCAAATAAGCAGGTTACATACGGGTTGAATCGACGCCAAGTACGGTCATTGTTTTCTCTGGAGAGCGATTGTTATATCCCTTGGGAATCGGCACCTCTTGTGGTAAACCGGATGCTTTGTTTAACTTGACGAGACGCTTGTCATCGAAGTATACAGTAATCTCACGAAGATGCCTCATAAAGGTTATCGAAGATGCCAAAAATCTAGTGATATCGAATGCAGAAGGAACCGGACTGGGATCTCGAAGAGCCATGGTAAATGTGGTCCAAAGTCTATGCTGATCTTCTCTACTTTCGGGTGGTAGTTGTCCTCTCCTTGCAAACAGCTAAACAAAAACATTAAATAACGACAGACAAGGCTGAAGACCTTGGCTCACTTGATCTTTCTTGTCTTTCCAATAAAAGCCCATCCATTGGTCTGGAATGCGGCAGAGTCAGAAGAGGCATGTGACGTTGACATATGAGACTTGCCTCCCGAACTTACGAAAGGTTCCTCAGTAACAGAAAACAGACTGTAAAATCCTAAAAGAAATATTTAGACAAAGGAGGAAGTAGAAAACAAACTTGTTCACTGACCAACACCGAAAGCGCCAATCTTTTCCTCATCAGGATTACCCTCCGCTATGTGAAGCATAGGTATAGTCTTCTGTGCTTCAACGTTCTGTTCTCGTACGTACCTATTTTCTTGAGCCTGCTCCAGTCTTCGTCACGAAATATGATACCATTATTCTTAAAAGTCCATTGATGAACCTATATGTCCTAAGTCCACCTAATTCAACAACCTGAGAACAAAACTAACCACGGTGGTCTTCAAATCTGGCAGTGGTTCATCTGAACCAGGGTGAGGAATATTCAGGGCCACGTCCTCTCCCGATATTTTCTCCAAGTAACCCCGTGTTTCGAATCGAATTTCAACTGCCTGGGATTGTGCATCATCTGAATTTTGCAGAAGTTCGCGGAACACCGTGAATTCGCCAGAATATCTAGCAAGGACCTTGTCTATTAATGCCCGCTGGTTGACTTCAACGTTCTCATCGTATCCTGATTCCCACTGAATTCTGCTTAAGTCGACTATCAGAAAAATGAGAAGTGATGACGCACCAGGGTTGCCTTAGAAGGAAGCATGAGTTGCAAGATTGAAAGAAGCAGCTGTTGCTGGTTCTTGTTATAAGAAAGAAGGAACACGCGCAAGCCGAGCGCCGAGCCCGCAGGTCACTCAGCCAACACGTATGTGCAGTGCACGGCAGGGTGCCACAGTAAGCAGCTTATATATCTACCAAGGAGTCTGAAAATAGACCGCAGCCGTTGATCATCGTCGTTGTTGAGTCATATCACATGCTCTACTCTTATTGCCGCCCAGAAAGTCAATTTTATGTAATCATCAGTTTTCCATTTTGCTTCGACGGATGATAATCCAAACAAAAATATTACGGTATTGTAAGAGAAGGATGCAAAATATCACGCAGATGCCAAAAGCATTGGCGGCCAGATCGACAAGGTCTGATAAAAAGAGAATAAAGAGCCCATGCACGATTACATCGACAGGTGTTGGATGACGGGTGGGTTATTAGAACGGTGTACGAATTTCATTGTCCGATGCGAAAAATAAGTGATTGTGTGCGAAAAAACCTGATGCGAGAGTGATGGGTATTGGCGTCGTCGTGTGATAAAGATTCCGTTGGACCAATAAGAGATAGAAGGAAAGACCGAAAACAAGGGAAGCAGCAAAGTCTCTTTTTGCCTGCGTTGTGGCCGCTATTAGAAATGTGAGGTAGGATCTAAGGGTCCAAGGGGTCCATATCTATCCGCTTGTCGTACTCCACTCTCAGGTTGTGGAGGTAATGGCCGTGAATACCGTGAATGTCCAGATTCACTTGTAGGTGTTGATGGTAGTAGGTGGTTATACTGCGACGGCACACCAGTAGGCGAAGCTGTTCGCGTTAACGGAGAATACCCGTTCCCACTAACGTTGGCAAGCTGCGTCACCGATCCATCCGTTAATTGGTAACGAGGCACGTAGGTCGAGTTAGGTGGTGATGTCTGTGCCTCATCAAAACCCATTTCCAGCATGGCTTCAAGTTCTGCACCACCGACGGTCTCAGCGTTCTCTAACGCCCGACCCTGAGGTACGATGAGAGCAACAGGTGGGGGAGGGTACTGCGTGCTATATTCATTGTATGCTCCGATTTGTGTACCCCAATGGTCGTCATCAGAAGAAGCCAGTGACATACTATCTGACCAATCCAGCTGAGGACGTGGGTCGGGAGCAACGAGGTATTCCCGATCTCCTTGAATAAATCCGCCGGGATGTGCCCTCTCCATCTCTCGTCGACGTCGTTCTTCACGTTTAAGTTTGCGTAACCTAGACCGTTCCCAGTCTTCCCATCTTCGCATAGGTACAGCAGGCGCATTGGCACCACCTCCACCATGCCCGTGCCCATCGCCTTTTGCTTCACCTTCAACTTTTCTGTTCAAAAAAGGTCAATTATGAGAATCATCAAATATTAATCAAAACCAACCTGGTCTCTCCCCAGGAGAAATCATCAAAGTGCCAGAAAGCGTAAACAGGTAGGATGAAGTTCCAGATCGGCAAAGCAGCCAGGTAGATTAACATCCAAAACACGTAGACGACCTTCCTTGTCGTAATTAGAATCAAAACAGCAGGAAGACCCAACACTGCTCCGAGAAGCATCAAAGGAATTGCTTCTTCGAATGTCTTGGGTGGGGTGAGGGCCATACCCACAACGAGCGTATATGTTAGTGTGATAGCGATTGGAAGAACAACCGTGCCGAGTAGGTCCATGAATACAACAAACTGCATGCTAAAACAGAAAGTGCCGCAAAGATTCCGAACGAGAACGAGCTCCATGAGATTGTGGATTGTGGAATTGATCCACCTCCGACGTTGGGAAAGGAGAACCTTGAACGTGTCCGGTACAATCGTTCGACACCTAGCTTGTGGCAGAAACATCATCTTCCTGTTCGGGAATGTCCTGAGCAGAATGGTGGTCAGGAAGCGATCTTCTCCAAGCAAGAGAAGGTTCTTCTGGTGGAGTGTCGTAACTTGACTCTGACTATATTCCTTGACAATTTCAGGCTTGATAATCAATGGCACCCAATCGTCGCCAGTGGTTTTTCGCGCTTTGAGTCGGAACATCGAGAAACATCCCGGCAAACAAGAGACACCTCCGAACACGGATTCAAATGCCTTTGCAAGGTGGTGGGAAATGAAATATTCGAAGACCTGGATGGCAGTAACCCATGACTGACGTTTGTTGGCTATCCGCGTCTCGCCGCAAACACCCATGATCATCTGGTCGTGGTGCATGCAGTTAACCAGGTGCTTGAGAGACGAGGGAAAGACTTTCGTGTCGGCATCAACCTTTATGGAATGAAATATACGTCAACCAATTTTGTCAACCCTCAACAAAAGGCACACACCATAAGGCAAACCTCAAAGAAATCGGGTGTGACGCCCATGAGAATGTGGATTTTGCGGAAGAGGTCAAAGTCGAGGGGAGTCATACGGTCGTTGTATGTGACGCGGGAGAAAAAATTCATCAGAATGAGTTGACTATCCCGTTTTCCTCTGTTACCAGGCTTTTTATCGGTCGCAGCCTCGGCATCAGTGCCGCATTTCACGATAATGACGGTTGGTGTACGGCGGCCAGCCACAGCTAAAAAAGAAAAGGTAAGTCATTAACGCCGAAAATTATGTGTAGAACAAAAATCGCACTGTAGTGACCCGCATAGACCATCGCCCTGTTTTGCGCCTTCGCACCAGATCCAACAGCACCATAACTCATGGGAATTGGATTACCAAACCTTGGATCGGCGTCAAGGAGCCCAACACAAATATCAGGGGTGCTCCTCTTTTCGCCCGCGCCAGTAATCATGCCGTCTGCGACAACGAAGAGAAGTTTCCTTGCATCTGAATAATTCGTCGTTGAGATGGAATCAAGTGTCGTCCGCAAAGACTCCTCGCCCTCTGAATAACAAGTGACCAGGCAGACAGCAAACAACTCTGCCCCGATCTGAGCAAGGCTCATTACAGGAGTTGGTGTACCATAAGAGTTGATTAGCGTCTGACTCGATGCAGAAGCGATGGAACGAGGGGATTTCGTATTAATTGGTGGCTTGTTGAGCCTTTTCGGGTTTGCGGCCCACGGGGCTGTTCCAGTCTTATTGTCGACAGAGATGTTAGCGCCCTCTGGCATGACAGCGGGACTGATGGCAGAACGGTTGAAATCCATGTTATTTGGAGGACCCGCTAAACGTTCAGAGAGGAACCAATTGAAGACGCAGGCCATAACAAACCGAACAAACACCAAACCGAGAATGACGACGAGGCCGGCGTATAACATAAGACTTGATGCAAAACAGCCTGGAGTGATCTTGTCGATGTTACCAGCACGGTAACGACGCTTGAGGCAAGGTACGGCGACAGCGATATCAGAACGGTGATAGAAGAGGCGGGTTGCATCCTTGCCACTTCCGGTCATATCGGCATCGAGGACAGTACGAATAGCAAGGTCGACATTGTCACCAGGAACGGGATTGGGATGTACCTTCATATATGGAGTGAGGTTTATAACGGAGCCGTCGAGTACGATGTAATTGGGCATGTCGGCTACTTGAGACCATGAGTAGCCTGCGAGAAAGTTGGTGTGTTGCATGTTGAGGGTCTTGTAAGTGGCGGAAGAGTTGAGAGGGGAAAGAGGACAGGGGCTCTGAGAAGAACACGGGGGATCTTTTGCAATACGAAAGTTGAGATTCCTACAATCGGGAAACTGTGAGGCATCTCTTTGAAAGAGGGGGGTGATGTCTTGACCAGGAACGCTCATAAGTGAGGTAAAATCGACTTCTGCGGGTGACTTGACATTTGTCACGTTGTAAATCTCCCCAAGAATAGAGAGAGTGCCGGGGGAGGTGCCAACACGAACGAAGGAATTCTCTGAGCTATTTGACTGTGGGCAGAGGACCTTCTGGAAACCGACGGTTACGAAGCCGACGAGACCGCACATAATGGCGATGATAAAGCAGAGAGTGATCTTCTCTCTCCAGGCTTGCTGGACAGCCTTGTCTTTCATGCCGCCGAGCGAACTTAGGAGGAAACCTGGGGCCCAGAAGGTAACAATGCGAGAAAAGATTTTCCAAGATGTTGAACCATTGTAATTTGCCGAAGAGGGCTTGTTTCCGTCGGAGGGCGAGGGCAGAGAGGGGGGGTTTATGAGCGGAACTGGTGCTACACCGCGCTCGGGCTTTGTGAGGGTCTTTGCTCTTCTAATTGTTGCGCCCGTTGAGGGAGGGGGATGGGGCCTAGCGGTGGGAATTGGGACATCAGTGAAGTCGTAGTTTGTCTGAAAACGAAGGGCCATATGTGAGGGAATGTGAGAAAGGACAGAATAATAAATGAGAATATGCGAAAGCCGTTAGCGAGAGCCAGCCTGCTGTGAAAACGGGTTAAATCGTCGTGGTAGTGGCTCAAGGAAATTCGGTTGCTGAGCTGTATGCCAAGGACAGGTTCCAACCACGTGCCTTGCTTCCGATCGTCACCATGTCCCAGGCTCTCGTCCTCCAAAAACTAGCATCCCATCACCATTTCAGTGACTATAATAAAGCAAAGTTTGGAAGAAATGGTATTGTTCATTGTTTTATAGTTCAATTTTTCTGATATTTTTCTAGGTTCTCCAATTCAGTATCTTCCAGTATCTCTTCATCTCCCTGAAAAGTTCAACCAGTTGCGTGCCAGGCAACTCATTTTAGCTCACCGCCAGTCCTGGTGGCCAGCGTCACAAGCAAATATGAATCTCCAGGACGAAATTATGGCGGCTATTTCAACTTCCTTCTTCCACCAACCAGTAACAACTCCAACAGAAGTCAAAACATCATCCACACACCCAATCAGGTTCGACCTATATATCAACATATTCAGTCCATCAAACAAACTTACCTCTAATCTTCGATAGTATATCCTTTATGATACCCCCAGAACTCTGTTCAATTCTCTCGTCACATGCTCTTCTCGCCCCACTTTCGTCACCAACTCTGTTGGAAATCCCAAAAAATTTCACACTCTTACGTCTATCCCATGTCCACACAGAACACTTGCAACATCCAGCACAGCATCATCTGTCCTCTTCAAACATTTTCCAAACTCGGAATGATCTGGCTGAAGCCATAAAGGCTGCCATTGGCACCTGCATCTGCATGCATACCCATCCTCAAAATGATAAGAGAACTCTGGAAAATGCCGCTCCCTCCTTTCTGTCACAAGTCATACCAGACACAACTGTTTCTTACGCTCATTCATTGGCTACGGTCCCAAGGATGTTGCCGTTTCACAGTTACCCATCACACGCCTTGTCGTTTGCAGATCCGACCAATTTCCATCCATCTCCATCCCCTTTGGGAACGTCTAACATATCTGCCAGCCCCTTGACAATTGGCAATCTATACCTTTCGTCATGTCCAGGCAAGAAAGGTACGTTTTATTTCGCACCTCTGATGTCACCTGATCGTCTTTTAGTGAGGCTTGATGGCCCGATCAATGGACGCTCTCGTGTCTGTCGAAATTTAGAGATTGACATGGCCAGAATCAAGCGCTTTGGTGTAGCTTGTATTGTTTGGTTGATTCAAATGTTCCCTGCTTGTTTCTTCCTCTGACAGCGCTCCTTTAGCTGCCTAGACGACGAGGAACTCGAATTTCTTGGTGCGCCCTGGCCAGAGTACGAACGATGCGCCAACAGCATCGACATAGATGTCCTTCGGTAAGATCTTTGGTTTGGTCTCCACTGCCAAGACCGCTTAGTTTCAACTTGACACAGCTTGCCAACACCTGAGGGTTTACCTCCGGTATCAGCGTTACACCTTGATGCTTACCTTGTCGACCTCATCAACCAATACTCGCTTTGTGGACGATCCATACTTGTACACTGTCGCGGCGGAGTAGGTCGTGCCGCGGTTGTTGCATGCTGTTGGATGATCCGCCTTGGACTTTGTGGGTGGCTCGAACACTTTCCGGCTAGTGTTCCACCAGAATCTAGTACTCTTTCTTTCGTCACTGCCGTGATTGCATTTGTTAGGAGGCGGAGAAGTAGGAAAGCTATTGAGACATATGAGCAAGTGAAGTTTCTTGTTGAGTACGTTGAACACCTTCGACATCTGTCGGAGGGTCGGGAGCCCACGGGGGATATTTGAAGACTCCGGGACGATCGCATCAGGATAAGTACAAAATTATTTATTGTGTAACTTATATACTCTTGATTCATTGTATTTATTAGTTGTATACCTAAGCCAAGGTTATAAATGTCCTTTCAGAATCTGGACTGAGCTTTGACTCCATCATGGCTGCGATGACGTAGATTCGGAGTGCTTATAAAGAGCCGAGAGCTCCTGGGATGCTTACACGACTCTTACATTTCAACCATGACTAAGGACGAAAAAACCTACAGCATCCTTCCTCACCCAGCCGTAGGCGGACATCGTTGATATCTCCTGGACCCGAGTGCTGATGAGTTTGTTTCTGACAGAAAACGAACGATCCAACGGACCTCCAGCCGTCTGATAACATACATTCCAGCGGGGGGATGGGAGTCTTCCATGCCCGCGATCCATTCATTCCAACTGAGGAGATGAAGCAGAAGATACCTCTCCCAGCGGTGAGTTTGAAACACCAAAATCGGCCTTATACCAATTAATATATTTCTTTAATAGTCGGAGGAAGAGTTACAAGCTCGTCAGGCTGAGCTTAATGCTTTAAACACTGAGAATGCGGGTAAATCCTCCGGTGAAGACTCGAACAAATGAATAGATCATGATGCAGCACCTTCAATCGTTTCAAGTGACAAGTTCTCAGATCTAGTCTATTGCCCATAATAAAACAACAAAATATTTGTTCTAGTCTTTGGCGCCTAAGTGATTTACCATATGAATATCTGGATCCTAGCATCCAGAGTTGATCCATAAACAAATTCACTTAAGACTTGCTTAAGACATCAGGATTATCCATAAATAGCATCATGATCGAACCAATCAGAGAAGGAGTTGACATCGTAACTCATTAACGCCTTTTGCACCTTCCGTCGTCTTGTAAACATGTCCGTCACGAAAGCTAATCTAAAGCTGGCCCGCGAAAGCATATCCAAGAGAGACTATGTCCATGCGAAGACATGCTCTTTAAAGGTTTTGGATTTTGAACCTGAAAACTACAATGCGTAAGTTTGTAGTGTTACTAGTACTTACGATCTGAATTCTAATCTTCCATGAAAAAAATTGTCCAGACTTGTCTTTCTTGGAATGTCACATCTTGAACTTGGTGAATATGATGAAAGCGAGCAAGTAATCCCTTCATTCGCTCATAGTGAAGGATTTTTTTAAAAGCTGAGCTTATTTTTCAAGATTTACTGTAAGGCAACGGAATTGAATCCAAGTCAAGTGCTTGCCTGGCAGGTGTGTATTCTAGCAGTTCAAAAAAGAAGGCGCATCGACTTAGGATGTCACTAGGGTCTTGCTCAGTTCTATGAGAGAAGGGAAGATTGGGAAAGACATGCGGAGACTTTAAGCAGCCTTCTGAAGCTATTCAACGCATCGTACGTTTCATTTTTGTGTTGCTTCCAATTCAAGTAATACATGAGTTGCGTATCAATAGCCAAAATGTGGTTAAATGTGCGGAGACCTTGCAGAAATTTGTCGATCTTCGACGTAAACACGGGTCATCTTCTCAGGTACGTGTCCCAAGTCACAATTGGGTAGCTAGCAATAACCATTACCTAACAGTTAACTAATGCTCTGAAATTATACCTACCCGAATCAGAATTCTACCCTCTCCTCTCAACACTTCCACTTCCCGACCCAACCAACCCCACTTCATCTCCAACTTTTGAAGCACAACAGGCAATTCATAACGGATTCCACGTTTTGCAGGAAATCCTGTCCCTCACAGAAGCTCAGGAAGAAGAAGTTTTCAATGAAGAGGTGAAGAAACGGAGGATGCGCCTTGGTGCAGGTGGGCCAGAACAGATCAAAAAAGACGTGTTTTTGGAAATTTCAAGCAAATCACAGGTCAGTCTTTTCTTCTTTTTTTTTTGGAAAAAAATATATTATGGCCTTGCGCTTTAGATTCCTGCATTGTACGATGCAATCCTAAATCATCCCAGCACTTCGGACGAGTTACGAGTGGACATCGAAATGAAGCAGCTTCGACACAACCACAAACACCTTTCAGCAATACCACCCGGCCAGGAACACTCAGCTCAGAAACGTCGATTGTTGAAAGAGGTGGATGACCTCGTCGATACAATTGTCCTGCTCCATAAACCTGATGAATTGGGGTGGAAGTTTTATTTCGAAGGCAGGGACTGTGAAGACATGTGTGAGGCTTTGTCATACTGCATCAAAGAGAGAAAAAAATCATTTTTATTAACCATTCAACAATATAGCTGGGTATGATCGTGGACAAATACGCGATTATGTTAGGTTGTTCCCGAACTCTGCTTTATCTGCTTTGTTCTCTGGATACTTCGCCTATACCGGGGAATCATTGTGGCCTGATTCCGACGAGGAAGAAACTTACCAAGTCAATGATGTTGATCCTGTGGACACTGTATTGGTATGCTACTTTGTAGTGGCCTTTCTTTACTTTAACCTTGTCTCATGGATACCCACAGAACGCGTCCCTCGAATTGCCGGATACGATTTTAGGCAATAGGCTTGCTGCAGATGTGTACCTAGTTGAGCAAGACTACGAAAATGCCATCAAGATATCGAAGCTTGGCCTTCGTTCGCTGAAACAGTTCGAAGACGAATCGGGGAAAATCTTGCAGAGGTGTGTGTTTGCTTTCCTTGTTGTCTTGTTATGGTACTGACATATGGGTGAGGTCTCGTATTGCCCTCCAGGTTGTCCTTGCAACAGCACTGGTTCACTTTTTCCCTCCAAAGCACCATAAGGAAGCAAGTCGAATCATAAAGGACGTCCTTGATCGTTCACCATCAAATAAGGATGCTTGGATCGCCCACGCATTTGTACTTGAGGCAGACTTACAATGGAATGCTGCTATTCAAGCCTTTGATCATGCCACCAATCTCTTCGGAGAAGATTCTTTGAATGGGGTGCGAGCACTACAAGAAATCGCTTGGTGTCTTTCTCAACTAGGCCAGCATGAAAAAGCTCTACGTAGCCTCGAGCATGTGTTGGGACTTTTGAATGATATGGACAATGAAACCACTCGTCGTGATCGTGCCCGTTGTTTGTGGAGAATCGGAAAGTGCACCGTAGCAAATGATAGTGAGCATGATTGTCTTTATTTTATCATTTCGTATTCAAATCGGGCATTCAGGTTCCAAAACCGAAGAATCATATCAATTCTTCATACAAGCTTTAAAGGTGGATCAAGAGTTCGCCCCGGCCTATACTTCTCTCGGCATGTATTATCTCGAATGCACATCTCCACCTGACACTATCCGGTCTTCAAAGTGTTTTCAGAAAGCCTTTGAGCTTGATGCTCGGGAGATTGAAGCTGCTAGACGTCTGGTGGAAGGTTTTGCGAATGACAAAGAGTGGGATCTCGTAGAAGTCATCGCTCAACGGACGATTGACGGAGAAGGAGGCCTCAATGCCGGATTGGATAAGTCTGAATTGGATGCAGCAACTAAATACTTGCCTACGAATGCTTGGGCCTGGAAGGCGATTGGTATCGTGCGATTTGTACGTATGCTCCTTCGTCAAAGAGTTTTCATCCAACTGAAATTCGGAAATATTAGAATTACAAAGATTACCCTGCAGCCATCGAGGCTTTCCAGGTCTACCTAAGGGTTGACCCAGATGATGGGTCCCTTTGGGTACGCCTAGGTGAAGCATACGCAAAGGGCGGGCGACATGCAGCGGCCGTGAAAGCTCTAAATCATGCGCTGGAACTAAATCCGGATGACTGGGTTTGCAAATATTTTATTGCCGAAGTGAAGCATGACATGGGTCTGTTCGATGAAACCATTTCCCTGCTGCATGGTATTTGCGATGATCACCCCAATGAAGCTGGACCTTTTGTACTCCTTGGTCGAACACACTTAGACCTCGGCCTGTCACAGTTAGCAGATGGGTTGCAGATCCGTGCTGAACAGTCCTTCCTCTCTGCTGTTCAAGTTGCACTTGACATCATCAAACGGATGCCTGGTTTCCGCATGACAGCTTGGAAGATGATTGGAGATGCAGCAATTCATTTGTCCAGCTTTTCAACATTCGTTACTGGCGATGCCATCTGCGACGTCTTGGGTGCTATCCAATATCTTCCACCTCCAGACTGGGCAGAGAAAGTTGTTTCGATCGTAGGCCTACCATCCTTTTTACATGGCGGCCCTTTAATTCCATTGACCGCCGCAACGGTGGCTATCCATTCCTACCTTTCACAAATATCTCTTTCTTCACCAAAGCAAGCAGGCTGGTATGACCTTGGGGTGTCCTTTCAATCATGGATAATGTTGGCACCCAAATCGACATCCCCAGAAGACATGTCATTTATTAAGGATAAAATTATTGAACATTTCAAGCAGGCCCTTCAGGCAGATCCAGGAAACGGTATTTACTGGACTGGACTGGGAAGTGCCTACTTTGCGGCTCATCCTAAGGCTGCACAACATGCATATGTAAAGGCCCTTGAAATAGATGGTAAGAATGCGGGGACGTGGGTAAACCTGGGGTTATTGTATTTCCATCATGGAGATATCGAGTTGGCAAATGAGGCTTTTTATCGAGCACAAGTCCTTGACCCAGACAATACAGAAGCATGGGTTGGTCAATTTTTAGTTGCTAGAAGAAACAATGATAAGGCGGACACAACAACATTGCTTGAACATGCAGTGGGCTTGTCAAAACCCGTGGTAGGTATTTAATACTGAATGCCCTTCTCCAAGTCTGAACGTTATCGCTTTCTAGGCCGAGGCAGACTACGAGTTCGCATTCAGAGTGTTCAGAGCTACAGAAAAGGAAGAACGGTTTCATAGGGTGCTAGATTCTCTGCTACCAGCCTTCTTCACTCTTAGTCGGTATTGCCAAAGACGCCCGAATGATGCCACAGGACTACATTTGTTATCCCTTGTCTGCGAGAGACTTGGTCATCATACACGCGGAGCAGAACTCGTCGAGCAAGCAATTTCGATCCTCGAAGCTGCCTATGAAGAGACAGAAGACCCAGAAGTAGAGAGGATGTACACCATCGCCAACTGTACTCTCGGTCGACTAAGAATGTCTTTGGGCCAGCCTAACGAAGCGGCAGAGTCATTCGAGAGTGCACAAGGTCTTCTGGCCGACAAGGAAAGCAGTACTGACGAGCAGATCGTCATCCTGAAGATCCAGGTTCATCTCGGCTTAGCCTTGTCCAGTTTCTTCGATAGGAATCTAGAAGCTGCCCTCGGATATTTGGAAGAAGGTTTACAAGTCGCCAACGATGACATCCCGCTGCGGAGTCAACTCATAATCTTTCTGGCACAGATCCTCTGGTCGATCGGCACCGAGGAGTCAAAGGAAACCGCCAAGTCACGTTTGTTGGAATGGTAAGATCGCATTTGTAATGAAAGTTAACTTTTCGATAAAGAAGGGCAATAATGGAAAAAGAACAAATCATTATTGCTTTTCTTTTTCGAAAAGTCAACTTTCACCTGATTGTTTCGCTTTTGGATCGATCATTAATCTCCTTTTTTAAATCTATCCACTCAGTATTGCATCCGACCCGGAGAACCTCAGCGCAATTAACGCACTCGCGGGGATGGGCATCCTCACGGAAGATGACGGCGTAATCGATGCCGCGTTATCAGAGATCTTAGCTATGCCGATGGACCAAAAGCATTCCCTTGACCCACAGAGACATGTAGATTATCTACTTTTACAACATCATCTCGCTCAGGTGAGCACGAATTTTATAATTATAATTATGATTCCCCCTCCTACATTCCAGGGGCTTAATTTTACTTTCGAAGAAGCATTGCCTTATCATTAATCTGCCTTTTTCCAGAAGGATACTAGGCAAGCCGCATCCGTTGCCCAGCATTCCTTATACGCAGATCCTGGGGGTCGAGAACAACGCAACCAGTTGGCATCATTTGCTTTGCGAGACGGCTGGCACAAGGAAGGACATGCCTTACTAGTCGGCGCTGAAGAAAATTTGCCATTTATGAGCAATGCCGAAGATTTGACCGGTGCACTCAATCTTCAGGCTGTTGCTTTAGCGTCTCAAGCTGGATCTTCTCGTCAAACAAGCGGAGGGGTAGCGTCGTTAATCAGGGACGCGTTACACAAGGTTCAAAAATCAATCTTGTTGCGCCCTTGGGAGACAAGAGGGTGGCAGACTCTGGCATATGTGAGATCCAAGATGCCATAACTCACAAAAGACAAAAGCTATATGCTTGGAGAAGAGGTTGGACGGTAGTATGTAATCTAGTATTAATATAGCAGAATAAAAGATGCGGATACAGTAAAAGCACAATGAACCCTTACGACCTGTTACCGTGATGATATAATTAGTGCTAAACGGCGAGCACTTGTTTCGTCGTTGACACCTTCACCAGCCGGCTTGACAGATTCGAGCCACCACAGCAAACGTGCTTGCAGATCTTTGTGGCTCAATCCTCTTGTCGACCTGAGATAAGCAAAAGGATATGATAAATTACGATGCATTCTGTACAGCCATGAAAGGTCAGATTAAAACAAAACTTACATTCCACGCTCTTCCACTGCCTCCTTAAGGTCATGAGTAGATAGATATTTTCCTGCATCATTTTGGGCGAGAAGCATGTCGTCCCTTGTGATGAAATCAAGATGACGCTTAATACGTCGTATTCGGAGCAAATCGATGCCCACGGTAGATAGACCAAGAAGACTGGATTCAAAAATGGAAAAGGGAAGATCATCAGAAGGGGGAATAAGATTCCAGGAATAATAGGGTAAAAAGTGAAAATGGAGGGTACATACCTGCATATGGCCTGAGATGCTCCGGGAGTGCCGAGGTTATGAAGGGGAAGATAGCCCGCAGGGACTTCCGAACGCCGCAATCCGGCATAGATATGGCTATTTTCCATCGCCGACGCGTATGCCTTTTGAGCCTTTTTCTCTTCGATACGTTTTTGTTGTGATGGTAGAATACAGGTAGATGGTAGCATAGAAGGAGCGTAGATAGCAATGAGGGGAATTACTTCTTCTAGGAGAACAGCAATGATAAGGAAGGGAACAACCCTGACAAAGATGATAATGGTTCACAGAATGAAAGAATGGGGTGTCAAAACCACTCACTTCTTAATATCGTCCTTCTGTGTTTGTATGAGGCGGAACTCTGCTCGTGTTAGTGGAGCTCCTCCAGCAGCGATACGAGCTTTGATAAAAGAAATTGCTTTCCGACGGGTGAAGATGAGTTTGACCCCGCGATAATAAAATTTCTACAAGAAATGCGCTGAATAATGATACATTCAAAGTGTAGATCAACACACCAAGAGCTGGATGGCCGTATGAAGGGTCCGTTTGAACCAGCTGGCACCTAGCGGTGGAGGCTTGAGGATTCCATGGCTTTCTGCTTCCTGAATGTCATGTTTAACTTCTTCCTTCGCTTCTGCCAACTTTGGAGGAACAGTGGCGTCTATTGCAGCCTGAACCTGACGGTGTGGTTTCATAAGCGAGATATTGGCCGTCACAGATGGTGGTGGCTTTCGTATAGGTTTGATGGGAGCTGGCCGAGGGTCAAACTTCTGCTTCTTCAAAGCTGGAGTTGGTTCTAGAGGAGTTGTACTACGAGGCGTTGGCGTAGTTGTTGGAATAGAGTAGTAACGAAGAGAAACCGAACGTGTTGAGCGGTACACATCTCTACTAACGACACGCAACATCGAAGCTTAAGGTCTAGTTTCAAAAATTCATTACTGTTACGCCAATGTCACATCGATTCAAACCCCGCACCTTTAAATGGCACTCAGCCACTATGCAGTCTTTACTTTACTATGACAGCTTTAATGCCCATCCAGACTACAGCCCGTCTCCTTATGACGCGGTCGAAGGCAGAGGACTTGACATTTGATGCCGAGGATCTTATACTCTTTCGCTCTGAGTCACCATCTTTCTCTAAGCAGACGAAGGAGTACCTCACTGCACTCGTACGCGATGCTCAACGCGTTGCCCATGCCAACTACATTTCCAATGTTCTTGTGGGTCTTTCAGATGAAGGAGGTGAAAGTGGCGATGTTGGCATTTGGTTGGGACCTGGAGACTATGGACAGGGCAAAGAAGCGAACACTTTAACGGCTCTCGGTCTTCCTGAAGGCTGGATTGAAAGGGTGCGGTGTAACTCAAATTATTTCCAGATTTTCAATACTCATTTGGATCAATGGAACAACGTCGGCAGTTGAAATATCAGCAGGAGCCGGACTTCGTGAAACAACTGAATACATCTCTACTTGAGGGCCAGTACTGCTTCTCGGTTGAGGCTAGACCATATGTATTCTTTTTTTATTTGGGAAAATTCGAGGATGGTTGGGGTGGACTTGCATCTGTTGGGATTTGGACCTGATACCTACTCTAATATGGAATTTTTCAATTATCATGATCTGATTTGAGTTTATCGTGTGACGGCTTTTTGGGCGTGACACCCGCAATTTCCAAGTTGCCCTCTCCATCGACGATGTCATCGCCAACGCTGGCTGTTCAGATCGAAACGCTGGAGAATTTACAAAAACAGGTCCAAAAGCTGCGTGCGGTTCCTATCGAATTGTTCAAAATCCGGAGAGCAGAGCCTGGATCGGCTGCCGATGCATTGAAAGCTGTTCGCCAAATTGGTGACGAGGGTTTGTCCGACGATGTACAGGGTGCCTTACAGAGTGCCAAACAGAGCCTAGAGTCAGATGGAAACTTGGACTGGGCCAGACGTCGGGAAAAGCGGAAACCAAGGTGCGCGGAAGATAACTGTATCTGAACTGACTCTAAACAACAATGGTATAAACAGAGTGCCAATGACGAACAGTCCAGAAACGATAGAACTCGGCCAAGATGAACAGGGAACGAAAAGTGTGTTCCCCCCATTGGCGGAAGCGGGCATAAAAATGGAGGGACTAGCAGATTGGGCACGTGAGTTTAATCGGACGCACAAATGTAAAGTGCGAATTCGAGGGCAGGTGCTCCGAGTCACTATCCCAGATGTGATGACGGTCTATATGACTTTTGGGGTATCTTCTACTGGGGAAGAAGTCAATGTGGAAACTGTCCGAGTCTTTGGCCCTCGGGAAGCAAAAGGGGGACCTTATGGCCAGTCAGCGTTCAGCGTCTTCCGTCTTGTCTCTCAACAATTTGCCAAAGTATTGGAACAGGAAAATGGCCATGTAAAATTGCAGAATCTTGTGGGTCTTGTCACTGCGTATTCATCGCTGTTCTACTCTGCTTGTCGTGTCTGCGGCCGGGTGGTCGCCTCAGACGGCCATGTTCCGGCAATTGTGCGGCGGTGGCAGGGCGGTGAGTGGATCGGAGAGCATGTCACCTGCTCCGCCGAAGTGGCCATCGTTTAATTTAATCGGCGGAACATTTTTGCGCATTTCCTAATCTGGCAGTTTATTTATAGGGAGTCCTTGTGATTAGCGCGCATCAATCTGCCTCCCTTCGCCTTACACCATCATCTGAACCGCTTAATTATTTATTGCACCGCTCCCTCCAACAACCAAAATGTCGCAGTCCCCCATCATATCTTCAAATGGTCTCATCCACGTTCTGGCCTATTCTCCTTCGGAGGGCGAGCGAGGTGTACCTATCACCGTCCGCATCCATTTTTCCCCAGATCTGGCAGACACTATGTTCGTTCGTCTTGTCGTCGGTAATAAAGCTTTGCCCACGAAAGTGACGGAACTACCCAAAGTTCCTTATGGTCGCTGGCAACTTCATGCTGCTGCACCTCCCTTTGATCGACTTCAACTGCAAAATACAAAAGTTCTCATGTCCGTTCAGGCCCTCAACGAGGAAAGTACTATATTAGACTCGGTTACCTTTGGCGAGTTTACATATTGGTCCAACGGTAAGTCTCTCCTATAGCGCATCCGACATTCCGTTAATGTTCTCATAGACGTGCATGACGGCCGGCCCATGGCAGCCCCGATCACGAAACTTCCTAGACTACAAATTCCTGATTCCTCCGCGCTCAGACGCCGTTCAACTCAAAACCAACCTTCTTCCCCCTCTCCTACCACCTCTGACCGCTCTATTTTCCAGAAGTCTCCCCTGCAGAAAAATACCCGTCTCCACCGCAGAATGAAGTCAGGGACCCTGGTTCGCACCAAGCAGGCCAACACCGCCCTCGTTGAGCAAGAAGATCTCCATATATCAACCCCAATTCTCGAGATAGCGACCCCTCTGTCATCCATGTGCAGCAAATGGACAGATGCCGAGAAAACCGCTGGCAGACGCCTTGTCCGCTTCGCTAAAGTTCAGGATGGCCGGCGTCTTATCGTTTCTTGTGAAACGATCCCCCAGGATGATTATCGAGAGACCGATACCGTCATATCTTGTATCTACCGCGAGGAGGTTACTTCCTTCTATGTGACCTCAGTTGACGTCATCTATCTTCTCGAGCGGCTTACGAACGGTGTCTTTCCAGTAGAGGAGAAGAATAGGATTAGGAGAAATCTTGAGGGTTTGAAGCCGACCACCGTGTCCAAGCACAAACCGGGCTTTGGACATTTCTTTCAACGCATCATGGACTTTCCAGATCCTCGACCCAGAAATATCGAAAAAGACCTCAAGGTGTTTGACTGGAACTTGTTAGGTCAGGCCTTAGAAAAGATCCTGTCTAAATATGTGCGTTTGGATTTCATATCTACGCTGTTTCCGTCTTGAATATGTTCCGCAGTCCATTTATACGTCCGACCAGGAATCGACAGACTCTTCTGCAGTAGATACACCAGACAGCCCCGAACCATACGTGCCTCAGATATCCTATCCTCCACCAGACGATTCCAATGTCAGCCGGTTTTTGGATCAACAGCTCAATTCCACTTGCAAAATCGAAGACTTCCATCTGAATACCGTTGGTGTATCTGATCCCATGGGTCCTCAAGAGGGAATAAGGTGTGGCGATGGCATACATTCCTTTCCTTCTTCTCCTATCGGTAGCACCTCCTCTTCGGTTTCCCTAATGGAGCATATTCCCGCTGCCGGCATCGTCGAAGGTGGCCAGCCTCAAAACAAAGACAATACGACTGCTCCTTGGGAAACAGGTCAAAGCATGAACGATCTTCCCATGGCTGCGATTATGGATGTTTACACCAGCTCGATAGACCCTATTCCCGGATACGACTACGCCAACGCTTCGATGGAGTATCCCTTCTCCTATGACAATTACCCTTACAACGGGCTTTCTGAAGAGGAGTTGAATATGTTTACCGAACACTACATTTGAAGATTCCTGGGCATATTTCCAGTAACTTATATCGATGGCCTTTTTCCTGCTTCCTTGCTCTTATCTTTATTCTCTTTCAAATTTCTGCATGCGATTCTGCCTTCTCTCTCCATATCCCTATACATTTCCCAGTTGATGGTCACGATGCCTGCTCTTTCTACATGTTTCTTGGACACTCTTGCACAGTATTCTCCTATCTCGGTGGCTTGTTTGTACATTACCTTTGTTACGACCCATAGGACTCGATCAGTTATTTCCCATCCCTTTTAAGTGTCTTTCTCTATCGGACTGGAATGTCTTCATGATCCGAATGAATTTACGTCTTCGATCTGGCACATTGAGGTTCTTATTACAGCTTTAGCGCATCTTTGGCGAAGTGCATATTGATTGCAACAACAGGTACTTATATTTTTTACGGAGATCAAGATATCGATGCTAGTATTACATGCCTTAAAACAGATAGACATTGTTGCTGTACATATAGAAAAAAGCTCGCGGAATTTAACCACCTAATTGCCATTTGACATTGAGAAATGTATACGTAGGGAGTCTAAGAAATGTGCTCAGCAGGTTTCCGAGAAATCGAAGTCCATTAGGCCTTAATATAAGTACATGCAAGGCGATTTAGAGCAAAATGTACTACAGATGGTAAAATGATCATAAACTAAAAACCAGAAGATAGCATTCAAATTGAATGAACCTAAGATAAAAAAGCGGTGAAATCCAACAAACGAAAAATCGTTGGCAAAAAGATCCAAAAGAAGAAAGAACGAAAATGACACTTCTTTTGACAAGTATATCTATAGGGTCATGAATCTTTGCCTGCTTTTCGTCCAAAGCTCAGACTTAGGCTTCCAAACCGAGATAATCGTCCTTTGATGGAGCCAAACGATTGTAGGCTGCCAATATACGAAGATGCTCCCGAAGTCTGTGGCACTGATGCAGCGCTGCCGACATGAACAAAAGAATTGTGCGGAGACTCAGCAGAGAGCGATGTAGATGCCATATTGTCGCCTGGTGCGGAGGAAACGCCGTTGATGCCATGCCGGGCAAGATGCGCGAGATGACGTTGTAGTGGGGTCTGCTTGGATGACTGGCTTGCTCCGTTAACATTGATCGAACCATCCCCAACTGGAGAATTGAGCGGAGGAGTTATATTCAGGGGTCGGCCTACTTGGATCGGTGGGATGGCAAAGCGAGCGGTAGATGCAGATGAGACGCTACGCTTCAGTGATTGTTCATATGAAGATGATGCATATTGAGCTGACGCGGACGTTCCAACAATCTGTGATTGTGCTCTGGATAAACTTGACACCGAGTCTGACATTCCATCCATAGCCAGCCGTCGGATTTCGTCGTGGAAATTCTTCTTGAAAAATCTGACGAGTGTCTCGTGGAACGGTATGAATTCGGGTGGACAGAGCAAACCATGCAATTTGAGACATTCATCAATGGTCTTGACCTGCAAAGGTTTGGGTGAGTATTTCTATATAACACATGGTTAGAGAAATGATCACACCTGTTCATCAATCGCAGCCCGAAGCTTTTCAACCAATTCCGTTCGTTCTGGGTTGCGTGCGATATAGTCGGGACTGAAGAAAATTTGGCGGTACGAGGCAATGCCTGTGTTGTGAGGAGAATCGACTGCGCTATTTAAACACATCGCAAGTGCATTAGTTGATACGTCTTGCGTTGTCTTTGCGAGAGCTTGATATTTTAGATGAAGAGAGGTCAATTCCTTTGTTTTATCCTCGACATCTTGGAGTGCGCTCTCCAAGGGAGAAATTTCGATGACTTCCAGACTGATGACTTCGGATCTCCGCAGTACGGTTGGGAAATCTTCTTCTGTGGTGTAATACGTCTTCTCTGTCCATACTTCCTCTGTTCCATCTCGAGTCGTCTTACGAATTTGCCTTGAGGATGAGAATAGATTGATGGCACTTGAAGAACTCTCAACAGTGGTCAAATGAGAGTCCGAAAGTTAACATACCTGTGTTCATAGTAAGTACGAACTGCAAGGGGAACATCAGGGTTCGTGAAAACCGATAGTGTCCGATCAGGCTCTGGTGTAACTGCGCTGCATTGAATGTATTTGTCATTTCCATATTTGATGTCGATTGGCGGATCGCCTGTTGTTCTGAGTAATTGAGCACCAGGATGCTTGTTGAGCATTCGTTCGCAGAATGCTCCGAATTTTTCCCATTCATAGCCGCGATACTGAGAATCCGAGTAAGCTAAGCTGGCAAAAAGTATCAAGGGAATTAATCACAATAAATTTCTTGTCCCTAATTGCCGTAGGAAAATTGCCGTAGAAAGTGACCTTGTAATAGTCGGGATAGTATCGCTGATCTGTTACGATGTGCTCAAGTAATGTAGCCTGATGACGCAAAATTTCTGATAGACGACCACTGCAAAGATGTGAGCAACCTGGGACCTTGGAAATATCACTGTCTTACTAATTGAAGGTAACATGTTCATGCTGAAATGCAAGCTCTTGGCAAATATCGATGGCACGTTCCCATGCCTTCCCCTTTCCTGTGCAGGGCGTCAGAATGGACAATGAAGAAAATACTTGGTCGTATTCACCAAGGTAATCCAAGACTAGGAGACAAAGGGTTTCCTTCCGGTGGAAGTGCGATTGCTGAGGTAAACCTAGATCTTCCATTGGGCCGACGAACGTGTTCAAGCTCCATTCATGTAGATCCGAGTGTAACTTTAGCGTTAAAGCGGCCTCGACATAGTTTTGAGATTGAAGGTGCATCTAAAATGTTGTTAATCGAGATCCTCTAGAAAGATTGCTATTTACATTAACGAGTTGGTGCACGTATTTGATATAGATTTCGTCTCGGCCAATACGACGGATGAAATTCATTAACCTCAGCTACAGAACATAAATTATAAATTGGGACTGGTGGAAATGGAATGCATACCGTTGCAATAACTCTGTCATCAGCGTATTCTTCTCCCTCGGGCAAGGCACGAACGCTTAGTAGCAGCTCGAGGAAGAGGTCGACAGAATCCAAGAACGTAGATACTCGCTCCCTTAGTTGCTTCTCTACATCGTAAGTTTCGAAGAGGTGGCGCAATTGTCCAATGAAGAAGGCCCTCGAGATGTCATCACCTTTGCTGTCAGACATGAAGAGAGAGTCTAGACGGGTAACCAGTTCATTTTCGATGGCGTCAAAGTGTTCTGACTGGTGATAATCAGATACAATCATGCTATAGAGGATCTGGACTGCGTTGTTCCTCAGTAGATCATGATGGCTGAGGCAAAGGTTGACGACATGGCCAACCAAAGAGTGGAGGTACGTTTGACATCCCTGTAATCCATGTGTCAGTCCAAGGAAATGAAGAAACCTTTATCACTGACCCCATATCGTATGGAAGGTTCCCCCGTCGTGGAAATGTGCTCTGCTGAGCCAAGTGCTTGCCATAGGTTCAGTAGAATAACTGCCCCTTCACCACGAATGTCACCGACAAGACGCCAAATAGCTCGCCGTTTCTATCAAGTGTGTCATTTTCGAGGCGCGAAGGACATGACTTCCTTACATACCTGTGGGCTAAACTCTTCAATCATGAGGTGCTCTGACGAGAGTAGTTTCAAGAGCATGTATAGACATTCCCTCCACAAGGTGGCGTCAAATTGGGACTCGGAATCAGGAGGAGGGATGAATTCCTTCTCCATGATCACAGCAACGGGTTCCATAATCTTAATCAATACCTTATGGGCGAGAATGTTGATGTTTACCCATGTTTTTGGGAATGCATCATTCTCTAGGATAGATGTGGCAACCTTGAAGAATTGTTGCAACAAAGCTACAAAACGATCGCGACCTTCAATATCGAGACTTGACTCAAGGAAGTTCTGAATGTGTTTCACAGGGGATGACAGGATAAGGACGAGGAGTACGACAGCAGTCTCACCCAAGCTAGGGTAGAGGATTGAATTTGATTCCTGAGCATAGGCCAGATTGCTGACACCGCGAGGGGGCTCAGGCAACGAAGCAATTAGCGAGAAGGGATAGGATTCTGGGAATGTAATCGGTGTCGCAACTTTGAGAGTTGAAGGAGTTTTCGTCCTTTCCATGGCTTTTTTTGCAGCAGGGCTCTGGATTTCACGATAAGAGTCAAGTAGCCTAGTAATTGTTTAGTCCAACATGACGTTGACAGCACTTGACAAAAAAAAGGCACCTGGGAAAGAGAGAGAGAAGGTATTCAACATTATCTTGTTCTTGACGATATGCTTTGCGGTCGGCCACAATTTCAGGGTTCGTTAGATTTTGTTGCAACTTGTCCAACATTACAGCAACAATCGTGACACAAAGTCGAATACTTTCGAGCCAATTGACACGGGCAGCATCTCGAGTTGATTCCGAATCATTCGATGTCGTATTTGTGAATTCATCATAGCGTCCGAAATGTGGCTTGATCCAGACAACAATTGCTTCAATGAGAAGGGGGCGTGACGCAGGGTTGTCGAAAAGGAAGCCTTTCACGATTTGCAGATACATAATCAATTTCCAGATCACAATTTTGCCCTTATTAATCGAGACAGCATTGGCGAACGTCGTGACAATTGAGACTATCTCCAAGGTAGTGAAGATTTTCGCAAGGTCGGGAAGGATAGAAGTAAAGTGCTGGAGCGCAATCGTCTGTGTGCCAATGATAGCTGGTGGGGATGTAGTCGACATCATTTGTGTAACTGCATTCAAATGTGACCGCAATTCTCGCTTGAATGATGTTTCCAGATAGTCGGCCGTTACGCCACCTCCCATGCCGGGATCTTTCGCTTTTTGTAATTCCCTAGATCGGGCAATGAATTTGAAAATGTAATGCCAGACCTTCAGTGCTGCACGGAGATGCGAGGCACTTTCTGGTGCTGTTGGGGTACCCACAAGCCGATTCAACGACTGGATGATGTGAGATGGTGCAGTCGGGCAATTGAAGTGTTTTTCGATATAAACGTCAAGTACTGGCTGAAAATTGCTAAATCGTCTGTCCTGCACGATTCCAAGGACAGTGACGAGTGCGTTGAAAACGAAGAGATCAAGCTCTCCGCCCACATTATGTTGCGAGACCAGGATTCCGAAAAGGGCGTCGAAAATGTCTCGCAAGAATTTAACAATCTCTCCTTCTCCAACAAACGTGAACTTGCTCAGAAGAGTCGAAAGCAGCTCATTATCGTGTCCAAGCGTGTCCCATCTCAGTAATCTCTGCAAGACCGGGTTTTGGGTATGTTTGGTGGAACAGAGCGACGAGCGAATCGTTAGGGTATCCTTGAGCGGTGGAGCTAAACGCAAAATCTCGGAGGGCAGAGGAGGGTCGTTCTTTTGGCCAGCGGCCCAACGTGAAGGGGCGGATAGATAGAGCGATGGAGCGATTTGATTGAGTTTGTCTGCCTTGTACATGATCAACGTGTGGCTTCCGTCCTCAACATAAGTCGTTGAATCCAGTAGTAATGGCTGGAAAGCAAATGCAAAAGGCCTTTCGTTCCCTGACTTCTGGCTCGAGCGATTCCGAAACGTAAAGAAGAGGTGCCACTGCGGAGGTTCCTCGATGGGTACTTGTATCTTGATGAGTTCACCAAATGTAGGTTCATTACACCTTGTGAACACCATGGAGTGGAAATGACTCATAGGCGGTTCTCCACTCCCTAGCGAAATAACATTCTCGACGAGGTTACCTGAAGAATCGCGAACTTCAATCGTTATCTGTACATTCACAGCAGGGCTGCTCATCTGGCTACGAGCAAATTGCGCGACGTTCAACCGACTGGCACTCGTATTGGGACTAAAGTCTCCACACCATAGTTTGACGTACAGCTCATTTCGAGCGTCGCCCGGAAATACGACGTCCGGGAACCCGAGACGAAGAGTCTGGGGAGTGTCTTGCAGGAGGGAAGTGTTCTCTCGTACGACTGTTTTCAGGTTGCCGTGGAAGACTTTCACGGAAATCGCTAACGAATCCGCCCTCGGTGACTTCTCGTATTCTTTGGCATTTTGGTTGATAATATTTTGGTGGATCATCGAAAATGAGATCTCGTTGGTCGGAACGTATATTGGCATAATATATTCCTTCAGAGATGACACTTCCATTTGCTCTGCTACCATCTTGCCAAGCTGCGTCAATTCGAGCACCGCACAACCAAACGGTCTGCGTAAATGGGAAGCGTCATTTGCGCTTGGGAGATCCGATCGACCGTTTATAGGCGTCGAAGGACTTGCCACACTGCCACCAGACTCTGTTGTTGGGGAGATGGGATCGCTACTTCCTGACGCTTCAGACCCTCTTCTTCCATTTTCCAAGGAGGAATTCGTAGTATTGCCAAGTTTCAGCGTACCATTTCGCACTATCCGACACACGAGGTAGATGGGGTCTTGAATGTCAGAGGCGGCAAGATCGACAAATAATGTGCGTATCCTACAACTTGGATCACGAGCAAGGACGCCATTATAGTTCAGGATGGCACAAAACTCTTCTGATACGAACTGGGTTCCTTGCTTCTTGTAAAGAGAGAAAAAAAGCTCGGCATTTTCTCCAGGGGCACAAAAGGAGGCGACAAAAGCCCGAAGTTCGATAAAGACGTGGTAAAATTTGGCTGCTTCATGTTTTAAATCTCCAGGAGGTCCAGAACGTATACGGGATTTTTGAGGTGGGATATCAGGGAAGGCTGAATGTGCCGGGGTTGGGACTGGAGCTGTTGTTGGGCCATTTAAAGTAAAAGGACGTGGTTCTTCATAGGTGACGTTCAGATAAGCGAGCGAAACTTGCATGGCATACATGCGAACAGCGCTGACCCAACTTCGAGGGTCAATTTCGCCCTCAACATCGACGCTGACAAGACCGCCCCACGTTGGATGACGGACGATGACGTCTAAACCTTGTACCAGATTTCCGACGACAAGTCTGGTCACACAATCCCTTCGCATGTTGATGGTCTCCTCCGCACTGAGTGTCTGAGCTAGTAACTGACGACGACCTAAATGGAGTGCTTCAATATGGTCGCGAACGATCATGAAGAGCTTGTAATCTCGGCGCGCTAAATGTTGGAACATGAGGGTATGCCACTCGCGTAGAGCAGATGCAATTTCGTCGATGATAGGTTGTTGACTTCCGGAAGCCGTATCATCTCCAGATTTTATGGATGGCCGAGGAGGAAGTGGCTTAATAACATGGGACTCGACAGGTGAGGCTGAACGAATGCTTGCAGGATAAACAGGTAAGGCTGCACGAGAGGAACTAGCCTGGTCAGCGGGGGGTCCAATCTTAAAAGACTTTCTGGCGTGAGGGACACCCAGGTCTTCGTCTTCTTCTCGGACGGTATCCATAATGCTCCCTTTGTCCTTGCCCCAGTAGACTGGAACCTCTGCGGGACTGCTACGACCATAAACACCACTGTAAATACTGCCGTTAGCGGAGGAGCCAGCTTGCATTGAAACGGCCAGATCCTGTAGCCGTCCTTCCGCGTCTGCTAATTCGTCGCGGACGAATATGTGAGAGGCAGGAAAGATGCCAATAAAAACCTGCTGGGTTTCTTCAGCTTTGACAGAAGGGCGCGGTAAGGCCATGGAATTTGAGTCGGCTAACGACCATGTTACGGGTGGGCGACGATTGGTGCAAACAACATAGCTGAAAATGTTGATTCAGTATATTAGGATTGATTGAGGGACTTTGGGACGGGAGATAAAGTACGTACCCTCTATACCATACGTTATCTGGTGGTTCCCTTGGACCAGGAGTGTACTTTTCGAACGCATAGATTTCGTCGCCCACCTCAAGAGTCACGACATCCCGCATTACGGAGTCATCGGTAGAGGCCTCTGTGACAGTTGAAAGACGATGGCGGCTGGAAGTTCTGGTCTCGCGACGACTGGGGGTGAGAGGGTGGACTGCGTATCCATAGACTATTAACGGGAGAGGTTCCCACATGGAATATGAAGGAGAGATATTGCGACCGTGACTGTGGATAATAAGTTAATTGGCGCGGTCTGATATGATTTGAGAAGAGAGAACATACGAGTAAGATATACAAAATCCAGGCGGTGTGATGAGATGAGGATGAAGGACGGAAGAAGATGTGTAGAGTAAGCAAAGACGCTTGTGAAGCGGAACAGGGCAGTTGCCTCATTTAGACGCCATCAAAAAAGAAACAAAAATGAAGAAAAATCGAATTTTTGAGTTCAATGCAATCTCTTTCTGATCAAATCGACCGTCTAACACGAAATACGCGAGCAATAACCGCCGCGTCCTCTCAGACCGCTAAACAGGACTCGTTAGACTCAGTTTTCACCAATGCCGTCCTTTACACTCATTTAGGTGACTTGATCAGGGAGATTGACCCCTCAGAACTAGGTCTCTTCTCCCTCGTCGACAATCCATATGACAGGGACGCTCAGGTCACTCGCGCTCAATTTCCCGGCGCTACTCCTCTCAAGCGTCGCTCGACTCGTCAGGATTCACATCAGGATATTGAACCGGAAATTTACGCTCACGCTGCCCTGAAATACATTGAGCAATAGTGAACCAGGTTCTCTTTTAATCTATTCCACCTTTCCAATTACTATTTTAATAGTGAACCAATACGCGCTATGCCGCGCGCTTATGATCGCGTCTTCAATATTCTCAATAAACTCCAAGTCGTCCGCCAGAGCATCGAAGAGTTGAACCTGACATTGAAGCAGGTGGGTATTTCGGGTTTACTTCCCTTGTGGTCGTCTGATCATCTAGCAGGTGTCTGTAATCGAAGACCTTCCGCCGATCAAGACTCGTTTAGATTCCGAAGAACGCTCCATCAATGACTTGCAGGCACGCGTAGTTGAACTCTCGAAGAAGGTGCTGTTAGCGTCCTCGCCCGATATTTTTTCTCTTCCTAACCGTTCCGTTTGCAGAAGCAGAGTCTACTCAAAACTGAGAAACCTAAATCGAGCCGTCCCAAACTTCATCCACGGGATCTTCCACGAGATGATGCAAAACACACGACATCCCTGACCTCACCACAAGAAGACAAATTTTGGTCCAATACGGGGGAAACAGGTCGCACTCTTCGCTTTGCGGACAATTTAATGGATGAAGAAGCGCATTTAGGCGATGTCAGTGTAACAGGTTTTGATGATCTTAGTGTGGAACCGGGACAACTAGGGAAAGCAAAAACATTTGCTCAAGCTGAAGGGGACTCCTTTGTCGAAGAACCGACCATAACACATTCTTTGCCGCTAGGACTTAAGGAAGAGGAAAAGCGAGAAGAGGAAATTAGTAAAGCAAAGGAGTCCTCTCCACGATTAGGCCATTTACCGAAGAGATCTTCCTCAACTGCCAGCAATTCAGGCTCACATTCAAACTCACCCCTGTCTTCTACGCCTTCAGCAGTACATGCTACTTCAAATCCACCCAGAGATATCTCTCCAGTCTGCCAGCAAAGCGGCGTAAAAGCGGAAGAGACGCCCGGCACTCGTCAACGTCGAATAAAGATCAATCGTGAAGTGGAAAAAATCGTGGTAGGTGTGGTACTAGTAGTTCAGAATTTCATTGGTTATTTATTCCTTGTTTACGTGAAGGCAAAAATATGGGCTACCTTGAGCGACACAATTCCCCCTCCTCCAAATTGCTCAACATCACTCTCCGTCAGCCAATCATTGTACGTTCCTTTTTGCTCCATTTTACCCGGGCTGATTTTCTGCATTCTAGATCTTACCTCCAACACCTTGCAAGCCAAACTCCTCAGCTGGAATCACCCGTCGCATCAAGCATATCTTCAGCGTCTATAGAAACCCACAATGCACCTACAACTCAACAGGTTTTGACAGCGAGTCTCTTGACGATGCTCTTATCTTCAAGTCCGACCTACTCTTTGCCTCTCAACCAAGTCAAGGAAAATTTGAATTTGAAAGCGAAAACCTCGGGTATTAGTGTAGCTGGTCAGGGAACGACGAGGGTTCTGTACGGCTGTGTGGCGAAACGCCTTGTCAAAATTGATCGTGGCGGACGCGAACAAATCGTCAAGTTCGACATCTGACCTCGAACCACCTATACATACATGCAAGTTCCAGCAACGCCCTATTATGATTATTAAGAGATGACGGGGATGTACTAACAACAATAGCCATGCGTCAAACGGGTATTTAGAGTGTCGTAATCAAAGCCAAGTTGAATCTAAATGGCTGTTGCAATATGTCGACAAATGCCAATACAAAGGTTTAGCCATCCGTCGGCTCCGAGCAAACAAGCCCCAAGGAAAGCAAGCTCCGCATCTGGGGGACAGATAACACCTTGTATCAACACGTATGCAAGTTCAGGAACGGAAGGAGCCTGTGGGTTTGGGTTGATGCGTGTCGGCGGAGGCGTAGGTGGTCGGGGAGGGAAGAGAAGAGGAAGGTGTTTGGAGACAAAATCGCGTAAAGTTTGAGGCGCTCCTAAATATTAAAAAAAGGGTCATAATGGACAATCTGAGATCAGAATGGTGGTCCATACCATCTTCCAGTAAAGGAGGTGCTAGCTCTTGAAGAACAGGTCCGTCTGGTAGATATATTCTAATTGGAACATTTCGCATAGAGTACGCGCTGTCACGGTCCGTTTGACTAGTGGTATCAGTTGGTTGAGGTCGACCTAATGTCGAATTTGTAGGCGGTGGTGACGTCGGACGACTGCTACTTGGTGCACCAGCAAAAGGCGTCAATTTCGCAGCTACCCTCCAAAAATCGTCAAAGTTATCTATGTGACGAGAATAAGTTGTCCGATTTCTTTGGCAAATATCGAACACTGACGTTCTTTAATGCCTTCCCAAAGGCCATCTTGGTCAACTTTTCGGAGGCCAACCATCCTTCGCGTGTTTCCCCACCGAATAAAGTCCGCTTCTTTGAGTTGGTTCATGAAAGCTTGCTTGCAAGAGTCGATTGTTGAAGAAAGAAATAACTTATCATTGGGTGGAGCTGCAAGATGTAAAATTAACCGCATAGGCATAACCATTGATGTTGAAGGTGGGGACGGGGAACGCAGAGAATTGCTTGTGGTATGATTGTCGTACATCAAGCCAATCGGCCAATGCCTGGAGAATAGAATAATTGTCAAGTTCGTCGTCCAAATATATTAAATACCAACCATTTAAGCAGCGTACCCTCCTCGCTTTCAAACCACCAATCTTCTTCTTTCAGTGTCCTTGCTGCTACTTCGTCAAACACAACATCCATTAAAAACCGCCGAATTTCAGGTACCAACAGTGGAAGGTAGCTGACCCGAGGTGCCTGGATGAAGTAACATTCAAGACCTCGATCTGAATTTGCAGGGAGTTCCTTGGGATCAACGCGGATTTCTAAAGGAACTGTGCCTTCCCAACTCAATCGACGAAATAGAGTTGTATTATAATCTGCATTTCGATCTTTTTCCGACCGAACGGTCGCGGTCGATGGGCGATTAGGGTAGCTAGACATTTCACTCTGCGCTTTGGAATTCTGTGGATGTTGGCCGAAGGTGAACGTGACAATGGCCGTCACACTCAGGTGATCGCGGTTGCTTGAAGTCACATGGTCTGGTCGCGTTGCAGGACGTTGATCATAAACCATCGACCTTTTCCACATCGGGGAAACCGTCAAGCGTATACCCAGCAACGTGGGGGACATAGTTTATCTTTTCTTGGTTCTCATCGCTCTCTGTTATGACCTCTATTCTGCCATACCAGCGACGCCCGCTTATCAACCGTATATTACCCAATTCCCCAAGTAAAGCGACACGCGTCGTCTTGGGGTCGAAACGTGCCAGATCTCCAGAACATGAAGGACCAATTCAAGTAGTAAAGCGTGCACGACAAGCCCCTGTGCCAGCTCCTGCAGTTAGGGACCCATCGAGAGGGAAGAAGACGGAACGAGAACAGAAAGAGGCCGAGTTTAGGGAGAAGTATACTCGTGCTTTTCCGTCCTGGAAGTTTTACTTTGACACGGAGAAACCACTGAGTGTGAACGAATCTGACCTGAGGGCCAGAGTACTTTCTTTAGGAGGGGTGAGTCGAACCTCCTTTTTTCTTACAAAGATACTAATGCCCAAAATAGGCAATAGTTGACTTTTTTGACAAAACTGTTACACATGTCATAAGCGACGCTGAAATTCCGAGTCAATCTAATTCAACTGAACCCATTCCTGATAAAGAAAATCTCCAACGCAATAAACCACTAAGTAGAAGAGGTATCACAAGTTTACGGAGTCCTATCAAACTTCAGGATCGGTACTCAATACTCTCTTCAAATCAGATTAAATTTATTCTTATGTTCCACTTTGTAGGGCCAAGGAAGAGAAGAAAAACGTTGCAATCCAACAAGCAATGATTTCTGGTATGAAGATCTGGAACGCCGCCAAGTTAGATAGCGTTCTTTCACGCTGCCTCAACGTGCCTACTTCGAAACAAGCCTCGACTTCTCAACGACCTACATTGTCAACACTACTTCAGGCCGAAAAAATTTACGGTACCACCGAACGGGATCCTAATCAGAAGAGACACAACTACCATTATTTCACTGCTGGATCGTGTTTCGTCCTTGTGGAGGATATCAACCAAGAACTCGCTACTATTGCCGCTCATGAATACCCCATCGTGAAGGACAAAGACCCGAACAGTAAAAGGCCTTGGCCGGTCCTTCACTGTCACCCTAAATCAAGGAACCCTTTTGCACCATTTGACGAAAAGGAAAGACGACGATGGGAAAAACAAGAACAAGCCCAGAAGGACGAAGAAAAGCAACGTGATCTCCGTCGAAGGCGGCGTCAACTTGAGGCTTTGAAGCGCAGGGCACAACACAAGATCAAGGGTGATCTCCGCCGGTCTGTTTCTTTCAACAACCTTCAGCGCCGTTATACGATGGACGATTGCGTTGACCTTGATGCGGATGGTGATGAAATGGCCGATGCCTCCGGTTACCTCGCATCAGGAGCCGGAGCCGGATATATTGCTGCCTCTGGAAACAGTGTCGGCATCACATCAACCACGGGGACAACGTCAAGTGCAGCTCAAGTCCTTCGGAAAATCAAGCTTCCTGCTGCGATCGATGCCCGCATCAAGAATCAAGTCTTGACAAGTCTCAAAGTATCTGCCAAAGAAAAGGGTGGCGAAACTGGCCTCATGGGACCTCCGGATGTGCCCAAGCAACATGGCGTAATTAAAAGAAGTAAGAGCACGAACACGATGAAGCTACCAAAGCGTGAAGAAGGAGCTAAACCTGGCTACTGTGAAAGCTGTCGGATAAAGTTTGGCGACTTCAATGAGGCATGTTGTCTTTAGCCTATCACTCCCATAAGCTACTGACTGCATTCGCAGCATGTTGGGTCAAAGAAACACGTCAGGTTTGCATCTAACCAGACCAACTTTGATGCTCTGGACGCTGTTCTCAACAGACTCAAAAGGCGAACTCGACAGGAAGTTGAGTCTGAAGAACGACATCACCTTTCAAAGCTTAATGCAATCCATCCCTGATCGCTTTTATTCGATGAATTTTGCACTTTTGTCATCACCTTTTTTAAACAAGATGTCGGCACTGATGATTACGATTAAATGTACTGCACAACGACTTTGTTCATTATTGCGCATTGTATTAGATACTTAACTTCCACGACATTCAAATTAACAGTTCTAATAGTAAACGTCTAATAACGATTTGTTGTCCCATCAATCGCAAATCCTGTCATTTAGACAATCGATCAATATGATTGTGCGCTTGACCGACTCCTGCCCCAGTTGCAGTAATGAATAAATTGTGGCCAAAGACAAGGTTAAGGACCAATAAGTACGCTCAAACTGCATGGCGCCTTGATTTGAACGGCAACCCATATACTGTTCTGCAGTGATGTACCACACATCATAGGGAAACAGTGAACTTCGGTTTTGACACTTTACAAGGTATTGATTCCTCCGTAAGATGCACGCTTACATATCGTTTAATTGAGTTCATGACTAAACAGATAGAAGAATACCGGACGATCCAATTTCAGTTTATCTGTCTTTATGAGAAGCACTGAATGTATGCTATTGGCGCAACCCTGACATACCAAAAATGGATTTCCCCTTCTGGGCTCTCTTCACAGCGAAAAGGTAAGGAGGTTTCCTTATGCAAGATCTACGTACATACTGTTCGGAAGTTGAGCCAGAGTCCAGAACCATGACCAAGGTTAGTAGCATGATTGCGGCCATTGGACGCCGAAGCGCTTATTGGAAAGCATGGTGAACGATTCCACTCCAAATTGATGAGGACAGATGATGTTGCTGCTCATGTTAAACGGCTCTGGTAACACTGATATAGATTTCATCTGTTGCAATCAGGCTCCTGGAGAGGTAAGACCTTTCCTGAGTGTATAAACAAGTCACGTACATTCGATAGTCTGCCACCGCTGAGGCCACGTTCCAATGCTAATCATGTTGCAGTCTAACATCAAAAATCGTGATCAGGTGCAATCAGACATGTCCACCCCTCCTGAAAACCGCGAAAGGAATCAAACAATGCGAATTTATTCGTGTCCAGACAACCTGACCAAGACTCCAAAAGCGAGGGATAGACAGCTGGATAGCTAAGCCAGTAAGTGCGTCGCCCGTCCTTACACAAATGCTCAGGAAGTAGTCCATTCATTATAGAATGTTCGTCTTCTTCGCTGTTGCTTTGCAATGCACGAGGAATCATGTCTGCCACAATGACACTTCCCAAAATTTCATGAAGGTAACCAGGAAGAAAACTAGGCCTCGAAGACCAAGATTGTGGAACTCCTGAGCCTGCTTGTGTTGAGCTCCACACACTTGGATTTCAATTTCACAAGAATTTGCAGATAAGATTGTTACTCCTCAGGTTTTGAAAACCCAACTGGTAAAGAGTCGATATTCATCCCTTTTATGAGTAAAACATATACCCGAACGGTCTGTGCGTAAGAAACGAATACAGACGAAACAAGAACAAGTCGGACGAGGCATGTTGCAGGAATGGCTCCATTGATGAGGTTCGGCAACGGCCGTAGGACAATTAACGAACCACGTTATCCAAATATGGCATTGTCGTCGAAGCGTCATCTTGAAGCGCGTCAGCGACATCCACCAGAATCAGCCCCATCCAGGTAAGGGAATTCTTGTTTCCAGAAGTAACTGTTATGTATTGACATTTCAAAGGAAAATTTCGATCCTTATTTTCAGCTTTCCCGGCCTTTAATTGTAATTGCCACCGAACCTTTCCGGGTGTCAGTTTCTAAGTTTTATTAATACTAAAGGTGTGTCTTCTAAATCCAAAGGTCAAACCATCTCAGACTACATTTTTGGCTTTTCTGATGCCACCAAGAAAAGGAAACCAGTTGTTATTATCTTCAGTCTTGGACCTCCTCATGTCGAAGCCAACGGAAGAGTCGGAAACACTGGACGACACCACGGAAAGTGGACACTTAACGATACGTATACCAAATCCGAGAGTGCATATGACGATGCAATCACAGTGGACATCACAAAGAGGCAAAGCTCGGTGCGATTATTGCCGAGCTAACAATCTCAAGGTTTGTTTTTCTTTTCCTTTCCCGGCTTGCAAGTGGCAAATTTTGCGAATCCTTCAGTGTGACCGTATTCTTCCTATGTGCAATTACTGTGCTTGGGCCAAACAACCTGAGTGCACGTATGCGCCGACTCCAAACACTTCTCATCGAGGCATTCCTCGGTGTGACCGATGCCGAGAACACAATCTGAAGGTCGGCGTCCACAAATGAAGTTTTTCTAGTATCATAAATTGATCAAATGCTTCTGTCCACTTGCAGTGCGACCGTGATGTCCCGAGCTGTGGCCATTGCAAAGAAATTGGGGAAGCCTCATCTTGTTTCTATCCTTCAAAACTTAGGCCAAAGCCGCTTGATCCTCACTCGTCATCGTCAAGCAATATGGATAATAACCTTCGAAAATGGTCCCAAGTTCCTCCTAATATGAAGGTTTACTCTTCAGACGACCAACCCCGTCTTTCTTACTACCGGGATGGATCGTCTGGCGCTGGAAGAAAATCGTCTCTACTAGGCGATGCAGACTCGGATCCCGAATCGAACCACCGAGGGCGTTTTACAGCTGAATACGCACAGAGACGGACGTCATCAGGCTACTCAAATTATAACGCCACCCCTTCGGGATCTGACGTGGAATACATATCTCATCCCTCTAATCCGAACATACAAATTCAAATCAAAAGCAAGCACATACAAGTTTGGACACACCCAAACTTTATGCGTTTACCTGAGTTTGTATTGAAGGCGCTTCATGACCTTGACCCGATTGAAATGCCAAAACGACAAGAGTACGAAATCGCTCTGGATAATTTCATAAATAGCACGATGCCAGCAATACGAGATACGTCACTCTTTCCTATCTCTAAATACGTCAGGCTTGCGATGGCTCTCACTGTCGGCGACATGTCCGGAATTTCGGATCGACTAAGAACTTGGGCGGCAGTTCATAGATTGAGTTCTGGGTCGAGTAAGGACTTTATCGTCTTAGTTCCCAGGGACTCTGTATTTTCTATGCCTCCGAATCTGGCGGAGGCAGACAGACAGCAGTTCATGCAAGACCTTATGAGAGGGGACCCTAACCCTGATCAGCTCCAGGTACCCTCCCTATTCTGATTTGCTATTTACAACTGAATACAAGTTACGTCTAGGTTCATCATTACGATATACTCCCTGTCCGTTCTCAGATTTATGATATTCTGACTTACGCCCATCGATGTCACTATCAATCGTCGTTGATGTTGCTCGAAGTGGTTCGACTTAGATTTGTATGTTATCAGCTGGGTTCCTAAAACAATTTGCTGACCGACCCCGATATGTCAGGCTTATATCACCTGGCCTATGGCGGAGATGTACGTCAAGATGTGCCCGTTGTGCAGCATCCGCGCAAGACAAGCAGATGAAAATCACCACCATAGTGAAGAGCGGAGCGACACCGGGAGTTCTAATCCGACACCGACGCCACCTCTACCTCCTTAGAATATTCGGATTGGATTCCTAAAATGTTCTCAACATTCCACTTTCGTTTGCAGCTTGTTTATATATTCCTTTTCCATGCTTGGCCCTTTGCTTTTTGTTGTCATCTTATCCTGTACTTAATTATTTACACAACTGTAGCGCCCACTGGTACATAATGCACTCAACTACCTATTCTGGATGTAGAGGAATCCAAGTAAATACTAGCCATGATCTGATGTATATACATCGGAGTTTTTTAAATTTCTTACGATGTAGAGTCAGGAGACAAGTTCTACTTCAATTCGAAACTAGCAAAAGCAAGATCATAGCTTCCAAATTCATAATTAATCTTATCAGTTCTTTTATATGCCTTGTGGAGTCCCTTGTCTGTGGTCATCAAGGCGGCTTTAAATGCCCGCTGGGCAGCCTCGATGGAGCTTTCGCATTCGATATCATTCTGCTCGCTCGACATAAATAAAGTAAGTGTGATGCGCCCAGGTTCGAAAATGTTGACCACACGCTTGATCAGGGTTTTGAGGTCGGGTATATCAGTTCCGGCCGAGGCTGTAGACGAGGTGGCGAGGGGTACATTACATTCGAAACTGGCGTAGGACCACCCTTGTTCTGGGGTGACGTGGATTGTGTAATAACCCTCGCCAGATTGGGCCAGGGGAACGGGGCAGTCGCCATTTTCGTAAACAACATGTCCATTGAAATGGCCATCGTCATTTTCATCAGCAAGGCCGATGACATGTGCATTGTTAGGATCATTTGCATGCTCGTTGGTATTGTCATTGACATGCCGATTTATAAAACCATTTCGATGAGCATGGTCAACACGCGCACCAGAATTGTAGTCCAGGGGATCATCTACGTGCCACTTGATAAGAGCATTGGAAGAGTAGCCACAGGGCGTAAATGCGTACGCGTCGAGATTGGTGACAGAGGGTGAGAAGATATCTGTTATTCCCAATTTTTTCGACATGTCGATCCCTTGAGCTGAAGGATCAACGCCAGCTTGGACGAAGAACGGTTCAGAAGCCCTCGGAGAGAGGTCACTCATTAATATTTCGATGGTATAATCGGGGGGACGATCGTCTACTCGGCCGATCACGGGCGATGCGGTGGGATCATTTTCTGAGGAAGCCATATAGAGAAGCCAATGGTCTCCGTTGACTTTACCAATAGTGTATGCAGCACCGTGTTGGAAGAAATGGTCGAGATATTCGACCTCGTGCTTCCAATCTTTGTGGGGGCCATGTTGGCGCTCTGGAAACATAAAGGCTTTTCGAGAATAGAAGAAGCGATAGACAGTGTGTAGGTTGGCTTCATTGGCAGCGACCTCAAGAATCCGAGGCAAGCTGAGGAGGTTAAGGGTTGTTCCGCACGTCTTGAGAATGAGACGGTGGGGGAAAACGAAGAAAGAAGATTCACTATTTCGAACAAAGAATGAACATGAGGCTATGCATTGTAGTAATTTGACAGACCTTAAAAGATAGGCATCCATTTCGACACCTTCTACAAAGCTGAGGACTCGGCATTTAACAATTTCCAACATATCATCCCAAATTTGTCTTTGGACAGCCCTAAGCCCAACTTTTTTTCCTGAACCACCTCTCTGTGCGACATGTACGACAGATGGTGCAAACCAGATCTCTAGAAGTTTTTCTGGTCCTTCGAAGGGAGCAGAGGCTTGACTATCAACTTGAACATGTGAGTTGGATGACATTAGTTACGCTATCGCAATGCAAAGAAAACTGGACCTGGAGAGGCGACGGCCGAATGCATGAAACAGATATTAGCAAGAGGGCCTAAGGCTTAAGAAGGACTATTTATGCGATGATCGTGTTGGAAGATGGGATTTGATATTTTGCGATAAATCGCTGATTGATCATATTTGCCAAATAAAGAAATTTTGATCATGTGATCATCCAGTCATCATTCAAACCTGTAACAAAATTGGAAAACCAATCTTTCACTCATGCGGCCTTTGCGTTCGATTCTGCCTCGTATTGGGGTGTTCAGGACAGTTGCACCAAGGCCGTTGTCGCCCCTACTCCCGAGAACGAGGACAAGACTACTTACTGCTTCCAGACCCGCCCGATTCTTCAATAATTTTCCGGCTCGTTTAACCAACAGCCCACCTCGTTCCCCTCAACCAGAATCAAGTCACGTCCTACCCCCAAATCCTACGCTATCGGAACGTCTGCGTTACCTCATCAAATCATATGGTTGGTACGCTCTTGGCGTCTACGTGCTATTCTCTACCATAGATTTCGGAATCGCCTTTGTTGGCATCAAGCTTCTCGGAGCTGAATACGTGTCATCTGTCGCTGCTTCAGTCAAGGTTTGGGTAACAAGCATATTGAACTCAAAACCACCTGAACCTGGAAAGGATGAGATCGAGTCTATGACCAATCCGGTTCATACAGGCAATGAAGGTCTTTATGCCATGCTCGTTTTGGCATATACGATACATAAGACCGTCTTTCTTCCGGTTCGCGTTGGATTGACGGCGGCATTCACTCCGCGAATCGTGTCATGGCTTAGAAAGAGGGGTTGGGCTGGCAGCGCTGGTGCTCGTCGGGCCGCTGAGGAAATGCGGGATAAATTGAGAAGGAAGTAGATGTCAAGTCAGGCTTCAAAACCACCCACCCTGCTCCGCTCCTTATAAGTATGTTTTGCATTCCCTGAGTCTTATCATCTTGCTAATCCTGGTGTATAATTTAGAATATAATTATTACCTATTAGATAGAGTTTTGTGTAATATTTGGATGAGGGCCCGTCAAGGGCCCGTGTTGTTGGGCTCCAACGTGATCGATCAACAAAGTCCTGTGTGCTGCCAAATGTCTGCTTTCATTGGTTCTGCAAAGTCTCCAACAATGAAGCTTGCTCAAAGGGCCGTCTTCGCTATGTCTCGGCCTCGGCCTACGGTCCTTGCAATGCGATCAAGAGCAGTTTCGTCATCCCATAATGACCATCACCAACATCAGGAGGATACAGCGTTCTATCCGTCGGAGAGTGGGTTCTAATCTTCTGTTACACCGTTTATGCCTGCTTATACAGAGATACAC